>JASVEL010000434.1:0-82552 GCA_032618575.1 Nicotiana noctiflora
TCTCTCTAATCTGGTAGTTGATTTCTGCCGGTACTACGGTGTTTTCCCGGGGTAGCTCACCCCGTCCGTATACAAACTCTTGGCCATGCTGCTGAAGTTTTCGGAGCTGGCCGGCCGGATGGTCACACTACAGCACGTCCTTGATCTCTTTGCCCCTCAGCGGGTCCGGGGGAGCATGATCCGAATGGTCCCGCACGGGTGGCAGGGACTGGTGACGGCTTTGGACGACAAGGTCGAGCCTCGTCAATTCGAACAGTTTTTCTACGTCAGGACCGGTCATCTGGTGGTGTCTTCCCC
The DNA here is from genome assembly GCA_032618575.1 of Nicotiana noctiflora. Classification (NCBI taxonomy): domain Eukaryota; kingdom Viridiplantae; phylum Streptophyta; class Magnoliopsida; order Solanales; family Solanaceae; genus Nicotiana; species Nicotiana noctiflora. Next base: position 298 of record JASVEL010000434.1, read on the forward strand.
AGGGTTTCCGGAGACCTGGAATCACGACCATAAGTCCTGCTTTGTCTTCTTTGGAGGGGTTGAACTTACGCCTTTTTTTTTGTTTTCTCTTTTGACTGGTTGTTATTTTGTTGTTGTTTCTGCAGCTGACAGGTCGCCCCCGCCTTTATTTACTGGTCTGTGCGGGTGGTTGGAAGTTATCCTCCCGCACACCGAGGGGATTCGCTCGTGGGCGTCCTTCTCGAGGAAGTACGGCCAATGTCTGGTCGTCGATAAGTCGTTTTGCGTTATTGGGACATGTTCGACTTTTGGTTGTCACCACGACTTGATGCTGACCCATTTTCTATATTTTATAGGGCGGGTATACCGCGGCAGGGCTCCCCAACCAGTATTCCAACATCCTGGAGCGATTTCCAGGTTCTTTACTCCGGCGGCAGCCACTCAGGTGCCCAGGGCCGCTTCTGTCGATTCCGTAGCTGCGCCTTCCCCCGTTCGCCCTTCGCTTGATGGTGGGAGCGTGTCGGGAGTTGTTCGCCCTCATGAGGCGTCGCATTCTCGAGATGAAAAGGAGAGTCCTTTAACTAGGTGGAGAATTCTTCCACCTCCGACCCCTTCGACGGCACGGCCAACTGCTGATGAGGTGATAACCGTGGACCCTCCGCCTCTTACCGAGGCGAGGGAGAACGTTGACTCAGCGCGTGTTCCAGCGGGCGGGCCTGATGATCTTCAAGCTCGGGAGGAGCGGGAAGGGAGCGTCGCTCCTACCGCTCAGTCTTCTACCCACAGGTTTGAGACGGGTGAGCCCTCTCGCGTAGTCGTGGATCTTGGAGATTCCAGCACCCCGTCGACAGGGGCAGCGGCGACGGGGGAGGTGTCTCCGTCTGGTTCTGACTTGGACTTTGAGGATGTTCGTATGTTTCGTGACGGGATCACGAACGCGACTGTTCATCCAGACGGGAGGCCGCGGATGATCGAGATTCCCGCGGATGAGAATTTATTGTTGAGGGAGGCCTCCCTGCTGCCGCTGCTGGGCCAGTTGTGTTCCTCCGTCGAAAATCAGTCGCTGAGAGAGGTGACGGACGTAGGCGTAATGGATGAAGTGGCGTCGATGGGTATGAAGGTATGCGTTCTGGACTGACTATCTTCTCTTTTACCCTTTCATTTCTTGGGGTCCCCTTCTGTGACTCCTCTATTTTTTGCTTTGTTTTGCAGGTGTTTCTACTACAGGTGGAGTGCCTGTGTCGGACCAACGTCCAATCCGGGGTACTTCTCCGCGTTCTCGAGAGGTGTCGTCGGTATCGGATCCAATGCAGGGAGCTTAATGAGTGCCTGAGGGATGATCCTCGTAACCAAGAGCTGGTTGGGGAGTTAGCGCAGACGGAACTGCAGAGGAGCCAGGCGCTTGGCCGTGTTGAGGCCCTGGAGGAGTGGCTACGTCGGGCGAACGAAGAGCTGGAGGCTTGGAGGAGGGTGTCATTGGAGAGCGAGCGCCAATGCTTGGCCAGGGTGACGGCGGTTACCTCGGAGTGGAGCGGGAACGTTGTCGCGCTGGAAGGGGAGTTGGCCGATTTGAAGCGTAGGCTAGCCGAGGCTTCTGCCAGGACGACCGGACTTGAAGGGGTCATCCGTGCCAACGATTCCCAACTGTCGTTGGTAAGAGCTGTCGTCGCTTTCAGGGAGAGCGGCCTCCAGGAGAAGATCAGGACACTGGAGGGGAATGCTCAGTATGCTGCGGGGCAGATTGACTCCTTGAACAGGAGAATCGGCGCATCCAGGAATAGTCCGCGTGCATGGGTAGCTCCCGTGAAGCTTGGGTTTACGCCGAAGCACAACGGGATATATACAAACATCTGCTCAAGGCCGGCCTGATTACTAAGGATACCTTCGAGCAGGCGCGCCAGAAAGCGCGGGAGGCCTGTGAGGAATGCGGCTTTGACACCGCAACACCCAAAACTGACGATGTCCCTGGTGGGAAAATGGCCGAGGCTGGGAACGATAGGGGCGCAGCAGAGGCCAGCGAGGGCGGAACCGGCGACGAGGCGGCGCAGGCCGGCGGTGATGGGACTGGCGCGGGTGGCGGTATTGGCAATCCTCAGTTAATTGATGATTAGTTGATAGTGTTTTCTTTGATTGTTGCCGTGTGTGGCTATTTTTTTCTTCCTCTTTTTTTTATTATATTTGATTGATTGTTGTGGTTTGCTTCAGACAATGCTTTCTTCTGAGCGGACGGGCGTGGTCCGTATCCGTCTATATTAATTTAAGGAGGGGAAATTCTCCCTTTTTCTTCTATTCGCTTATTGCTCGCTGTGCTGTACGTCTTTCTTTCATATGGTTATTAGTCTTCTTGGATTGAGGGCTCATGGCCCGAGTTTTACTTCAACTCTCATTGAATATTTTCATTGGCGAAGGCTCGTGGCCTGAGTCCTAGTTCAACCGTAGTTGAACATATTTGATTTTGTTTTTGAGTTGAGAGCTCATAGCCCGATTTTTACTTCAACCGTCGTTGAACATTTTAATGGGCGAAGGCTCGTGGCCTGAGTCCCAGTTCAACCGTAGTTGAACTTTTCTGATTTTGTTGTTAGTCGAGGGCTCACAGCCCGATTTTTTCTTCAACTGTCGTTGAACACTTTAATTGGCGAAGGCTCGGGGCTTGAGTCCCAGTTCAACCGTAGTTGAACTTTGTTAATTTTTTTTAGTCGAGGGCTCATAGCCCGATTTTCTCTTCAACTGTCGTTGAAAATTTTAATTGGAGAAGGCTCGTGGCCTGAGTCCCAGTTCAACCGTAGTTGAACTTTGTTGATTTTTTTTGAGTCGAGGGCTCATAGCCCGATTTTCTCTTCAACTGTCGTTGAACACTTCAATTGGCGAAGGCTCGTGGCCTGAGTCCCAGTTCAACCGTAGTTGAACTTTGTTGATTTTTTTTGAGTCGAGGGCTCATAGCCCAATTTTCTCTTCAATTGTCGTTGAACATTTTAAATGGCGAAGGCTCGTGGCCTGAGTCCCAGTTCAACCGTAGTTGAACTTTGTTGATTTTTTTTTAGTCGAGGGCTCATTGTCACGACCCGGATTTCCCACCATCGGGAGTCATGATGGCGCCTACTAGTGGAAGCTAGGCAAGCCAACTATTACTTACATTTTTCATTAGTTACCACTCTCTTCTTAAGACTTTGAATAAAATCATATAATTACAGCGGAATAATTAAACTTAGCGGAAGACTTAGTCAATTTTATCAAATATGATACAGAAAACCCAAACATGATACACTACCCAAGATCGGTGTCACAATACTCACGAACTTCTAAGAATAATACACACAATTGTCTGAAAGAAACATAAGTTTTTTATCTTGAATACATGAGATAACAAAATGAATACATAGATAGAAGAGACAACGGGTCCTGCGGACGCCTGCAAGGCTACCTCGTAGTCTCAGTAGTCGGAATATCCACAATCGCTACTGCCGCTGCTGCTGTCCGTAACCTGTATCTGCGCAAAAGAGCGCAGAGTGTAGTATCAGCACAACCGACCCCATGTGCTGGTAAGTGTCTGGCCTATCCCAGCGAAATAGTGACGAGACTAAGGCCAGTCACCCACATAAACCTGTACAGTTGCAATATATATACATATACAAAACATTTATAAGGAAAGACTGCGCTCTGAAATAACAGTCAATAACTCATAATATCCAGAGTAATCTAGTCAACAGAATAAATCTTACTTTCATATCTCGATTCCTTTTTCATTTCATATCTCGTGGTAGGCGTACCACCCGCTCCCAACCTGTAACATTAAGTTATATCTTGTGGTAGGCGTACCACCCGCTCCCAATTGTATCAATAAATTATATCTTGTGGTAGGCGTACCACCCGATCCCATTTGTATCAATAATTATACCTTGTGGTAGGCGTACCACCCGCTCCCAATTGTATCAATAAATTATATCTTGTGGTAGGCGTACCACCCGATCCCATTTGTATCAATAATTATACCTTGTGGTAGGCGTACCACCCGCTCCCAATTGTATCAATAAATTATATCTTGTGGTAGGCGTACCACCCGATCCCATTTGTATCAATAATTATACCTTGTGGTAGGCGTACCACCCGCTCCCAAATATATAAATAGGCTACCGGCGACTATGGCCAATGCCAAGATTTTTAAATCACTTTGTGGTCGGCGTGCCACACGATCCCATTTCTTATCATATAAGTGGTCGACGCGCCACACGATCCCATTTCATAAATATATATATATATTACATTTCATAAATATATATATATTACCGGTTTTTAACCAATAATTGATATTAATTCAACAATTTATCCTTAACTAAATTCCTATTCCTTCAAGCTAGGATAGAACAAACACTTACCTCAAATGTTTACGAACAATTCAATTTGTGGCAATGCCTTTTCCTTTCAAATTCGGCTCCAATCCAATCGTATCTATACACAATTGATTTAATATCATCAATACTACTCAACAAACTAATTCATAAGGCCAATTTCAACTTTTACAACATTCCGCCCGTAATAGTGAATTTCAACCCCGGGCCCACATGGTCGGAACTCGGGGTCCGGACCAAAATCCGGTTACCCATCCCCCCACGAGTTCAAGTATATGATTTGTTTCAAAATCGGACCTCAATTCGAGGTCCAATTACCCAATTCATGAAAACCCTATATTCTACCAAAAATAAGAAATTGTACCATGAAAACCTTTGATTTCTATTGAAAAACATGTTTAATGTTGTTAGGAATTGAAGGAATTAAGTAAAAAGTGACTTACAATTGCTTTGAAGAAGAGGAAGTTCGTGAAAAATCGCCAATTGATGTTTTTGGGTTGTGAAATGTGAAAAATGAAGCTGGAAATCGTGATTTACAGGTCTCTGTGTTCGCATTTGCGAACATGGGTTCGCAATTGCGAACCCCGACCAATTTCTGGAGTTTGAAAAATAAGCTAAGGATGGAAAGTTCGCATTTGCGAACTTTTGTTCGCATTTGCGAAGCCAAGGCAAATCCTGGGGAGTTCGCATTTGCGAACATTTGTTCGCATTTGCGAACAAAGCTGGATTCAAGGGACCTTCGCATTTGCGAAATATGCTTCGCATTTGCGAAGCCTGGCTTAACACTGAAGGCCTCGCATTTGCGAGGTTGTGTTCACATTTGCGAACCCAAGCAGTCCTAGACGCCATTCGCATTTGCGATCTAGGGTTCGCATTTGCGAACCCAGCCTTGACCTGCTACCTTCGCATTTGCGAGAAATTCTTCGCAAATGGCAAGCCAACAGCTGGGTGAAAAACCAGCAGTGCAAAAATTCAGAAATTGATCCAACGACCTACCAAATCTTTACCCGAGCCCCCCGGGCTCCAAACCATAACATGTACACAACATCAAAAATACATTCCGAACTTGTTCGTGCGATCACATCGCCAATATTACATCGTATTCATCAAATCGAGCCTCAAGTTCATGATTTTCATACTTTTGGTTTTCAAAACTTTCAAACTTGGAACTCAAGGTCCAAAACATATCAAACGACATCCGAATGTCACCAAACTTTGCAGAAAGTATATATATGATATTTAAGACTTGTACCGGGCGTCGGAACGAAAATACGAGCCCGATATCACCACTTTTCAGTCAAATTTCAGTTTCATTTTCCTTAAACATTTTCAGAAAACAATTTAACAGAAAAATTCTTTTACCGAGGTTCTAGACCTCGGATTTCAATTCCGAGCATACGCCCAAGTTCCATATTTTTCTACGGATTTTCTGAGACCGTCAAATCGCGGGTCCGGGTCCGTTTACCAAAAATGTTGACCAAAGTCAACCATATCAATATTAATATCAAAATTCTTCAAATTTTTCACATATTTCACATAAAAATTTTCCAGCTTTGCGCCCGAACTATGCACGCAAATCGAGGCAACTATAAATGAGGTTTTCAAGACCTCAGAAGCTCGAAATGATTAATGAAACAAGTGATGACCCTTTGGGTCGTCACATTCTCCACCTCTAAAACAACCGTTCGTCCTCGAACGAGACAAAAGAAAGAAGTACCTGAGTCAAGGAATAGATGAGGATATCGGCTCCGCATGTCAGACTCGGACTCCCAGGTCGATGCCTCAGGAGGCTGACCCCTCCACTGAACTCGCACAGAAGGAAAACTCTTCGACCTCAACTGTCGAACCTGCCGATCTAAGATAGCTACTGGCTCCTCCTCATAGGACAGATCTTTGTCCAATTGGACAGTGCTGAAATCTAACACGTGCGATGGATCGCCGTGATATTTTCGCAGCATGGACACATGAAACACTGGATGTATAGCTGATAAGCTAGGTGGCAAGGCAAGTTTATATGCCACATCTCCCACACGATCAAGAATCTCGAATGGGCCAATAAACCTAGGGCTAAGTTTGCCCTTCTTTCCAAATCTCATCACGCCCTTCATAGGCGATACTCGGAGCAATACTCGCTCCCCAACCATGAAAGCTATATCTCTAACCTTGCGATCTGCATAGCTCTTTTGCTTGGACTGAGCCTGTGCGAAGCCTTTCTTGAATAATCTTGACTTTATCTAAGGCCTCCCGAACTAAATCCGTGCCCAATAACCGAGCTTCTCCCGGTTCAAACCATCCAACCGGAGAACGACACCGCCTACCATACAATGCTTCATAAGGACCCATCTGGATGCTCGATTGATAACTATTATTATAAGCAAACTCTGCCAAAGGCAAGAATTGATCCCACGAACCTCCAAAATCAATAACACACGCCCGTAGCATATCTTCCAGTATCTGAATAGTTCTCTCGGACTGACCATCCGTATGGGGATGAAAGGCTGTACTTAGCTGAACTTGCGTGCCCAACTCTCGTTGAACCGCATTCCAGAAATGTGTGGTAAACTGTGCACCTCGATCTGAAATAATAGAGATTGGCACGCCATGAAGGCGAATGATCTCCCCGATATAAATCTCAGCTAACCTCTCGGATGAATAGGTAGTGGCAATAGGGACAAAATGAGCTGACTTGGTCAGCCTATCAACAATCACCCAAACAGCATCAAACTTCTTCCGAGTCTTCGGAAGTCCCGAAACGAAATCCATCGTGATTCGCTCCCACTTCCATTCGGGAAGTTCAATTCTCTGAAATAAACCGCCAGGTCTCTGATGTTCATACTTAACCTGCTGACAATTAAGGCATCGTGCCACATATGCCACAATATCCTTGTTCATTATGCGCCACCAATAGTGTTGACGCAAATCTCGACACATTTTCGCTGTGCCTGGATGAATAGAATACCGCGAACTGTGAGCTTCTTCTAGAATCAATTCTCTAAGCCCATTAACATTTAGCACACATATGCGTCCTTGCATCCTTAGGATCCCATCAGCATCTAAGGTGACCTGTTTAGCACCTCTTCGCTGCACCGTATCTCTAAGGTCACATAAATAAGAATCATAATATTGTTGATCGCGGATACACTCCAATAATGAAGAGAGAGTGATCGTGCAAGCTAGTACTCGACTAGGCTCAGAAATATCCAACCTCACAAATCGGTTGGCCAAGGGCTGAACATCCAAAGCAAGTGGTCTCTGATTGACTGGAATATAAACAAGGCTACCCATACTGCCTGACTTCCTACTCAAAGCGTCGGCCACCACGTTTGCTTTTCCCGGATGATATAAAATGGTGACATCATAATCTTTTAGCAATTCTAGCCACCTTCTCTGCCTCAAATTCAACTCTTTCTGCTTAAACAAATACCGAAGACTCTTATGATCGGTGTATACTTCACATGCTACCCCATACAAATAATGCCTCCAGATCTTCAATGCGTGAATAATCGCCGCCAATTCTAGATCATGCACTGGATAGAATCTTCAACTACCTCGAAGCATAGGCAATAACCTTTCCATCTTGCATTAACACCGTACCAAGCCCAATACGGGAAGCATCACAATAAACAATATAAGGTCCCGTACCTGTGGGTAAAATCAATACCGGTGTTGTGGTCAAGGCTGTCTTGAGCTTTTGAAAGCTCGCCTCACATCCATCGGACCATTCAAATTGAACACCTTTCTGTGTCAATCTGGTCAGTGGGGTTGCAATAGATGAAAACCCCTCTACGAATCGGCGATAATAACCCGCTAATCCCAAGAAACTCCGAATATATGTGGCCGATGTCGGTCTAGGCCAGTTCTTGACTGCCTCAATCTTCTTCGGATCAACCTGAATACCTGCTGCCGTCACAATATGACCTAGGAATGCAACTGAACTTAGCCAAAATTCACACTTTGAAAAATTTGCATATAGTTGGCTATCTCTCAGAGTCTGCAAGGCCACTCTGAGATGTTGCGCATGCTCCTCATGATTGCGGGAATATATTAATATGTCATCAATGAAGACTATTACAAACAAGTCTAAATAAGGCCGAAACACCCGATTCATTAATTCCATAAAAGCTGCTGGAGCATTTGTCGACCCAAAAGACATGACCAGAAATTCATAATGTCCGTACCGAGTGCGGAACGCTGTCTTAGGGACATCAGATGCCCTAATCTTCAGCTGGTGATAGCCAGATCTCAAATCTATCTTCGAAAATAACGTGGCACCCTGAAGCTGGTCAAATAATTCATCAATTTGCGGAAGTGGATATTTATTTTTGTTAGTCACCTTGTTTAACTGTCGATAGTCAATGCACATTCTCATCAAACCATCTTTCTTCTTTACAAATAATACTGGTGCACCCCACGGCGAAACACTGGGTCTAATGAAACCCTTTTCAAGTAAATCCTACAACTGTTCCTTCAATTCTTTTAACTCTGGCGGAGCCATACGATATGGGGGAATGGAAATGGGCTGAGTGCCCGGAGCCAAGTCAATGCAAAAATCAATGTCCCTATCGGGCGGCATACCTGGTAAGTCTGAAGGAAATATTTTAGGAAATTCGCAAACCACAGCCACAGTGTCAATAGAAGGAACCTCAGCACTGGAATCACGGATATCACACCTCCCTTTTTACTACCCTACTTTGGGAAATAAGCATATAAATACGCTTGTAGGGTATACCCCAACGCTTAAATACCCGAAACAGATAAAATAGCGTAGATGAAGGAGTTTTTCCAGTTAAAGGACAATCGGTTCGGGATTTTATTGAGATTAATCAGAGTCGCCACTTGGGAAAGATAATGGTGTCCCAAGTCACCGGTTAATCCCGAATCCGAGGAATTTGACTCTTAAAAATGTCCGCGAAGCAAAGATCCGGATAAGGAACTCTGTTAACCTAGGAGAATGTATTAGGTATTCCCGGGTTCCGTGGTTTTAGCACGGTCGCTCAATTGTTGTTCCCGACTCTTGTTTGACTCAATCACAGATTTTAACAACATATAGTGCCTTTTACTTAAGTATTATTTTTTATGAAATTTGCGGCATTGCGAAAACACGCCTCGAGTCATACCGCAATCAGTACGCCTATGACTTTCGGTGTATTTCAGCTTTGCCGAGATTTGGATTTGAGTCGCACCAAGTGCACACTCGTTCAATGGAAAGTACATTCATAAAATAACGTCTATCGGCTTTTAACTTTTGGGTGAGGCTATGGAATTCGCTATTAGCCTCTCCGGATCTACTATATTATCTTATTACTAAATGGGGGCCCCGTTGTTTGATAACGGGCGAGGCTCGTCCCAATTTTCATTTAAGGATTCAATACTAGTATTTGGCTATATTTTCTATATCTGTTTTTTCCTTAATCGTATTTTATTTCCAAATTTCCAGAATAGTGCGTCGAGGCCTCCATTATTTCTATTGTTGCTAGGCCTGGATTTTTGGATTAAACTGAGCAGGGCATTACCTATATCTGGGTCTTAATGACCCAGGCCCAATTTGGACTTTCATTTGATGGCCCAATGAATTTTCGGATATAGTTCATGCCCACGCTGAACATCAGGCCCAAACCAGATTGTAATAACAAAAGGTATGGCATAGAATTCATAAAGGAAACAAATACTCAAAATTGGAAATGAAATCAAATCACTTTTATTTATTAATAAGGGAATTAGTACATAAAACAGTAATCTTAAACCAGTGAGAACTCAACCAGTTGTTATTGCTATATATATGCTCGTAACTAAGAATCTATACTAAGATCTAATCAATTACTAATGAGATGTTCTGGAATACCGCCACTTACCTAGGAAATCAGATTGAATTAAAGTGAATCAACTAATTATTTACACTAAAGAAACATAGACGATTGATAATAGATGTTCACTATATTACTAGTTTCATTGTAAGCTATACCTCTTATCATCACAGTTCATCCTAATCAAATTGCTTCAATATCTAAAATTTCCCCTTTAACTTACTCGAATCTGAACCTTAATTTTTAAACGGATTGCCTTCACGAGTATGATTTAAACAGCATGATTATCCAATTAACAATTTGAATATTCATATCTAAGTGATCCGATGGTTTAAACACGACTTAAACAAATGATCTTATTGTGACTCAGTTCATTGCAATGTTATTAACCCAGTTATAAACAATTCATTCTAATGTTTTTACCTACTTCGAAGCCTATCTATGCTTAAGTACAGATCCAATATCTTGGTGATTGTATTTTACGAAAGCTACTGTGAGTGAATGATTAATGGTTTGAAAACTATTATTATCTAACTTATATTTTAGAGTTTTTACCTATTTAATCTAGGTGATCTATTTCTACGATTATACTACTACTATTGCTTTACTAGCTATTACATGTTTTTTTGTTTCTGTTTTTCAGCTACTATCTACTGCTACAACAAACAAATTACAAATTTAAACTAATAATCTTAAACTACAAGCTATAGAACAACATAAACTTAATCTGGATCTTCATTTCATTTCATCAAAGCATCAATACAGCATCATTCATAAGAGAAATGTACCTGGATGAATAAGAAAAATCCGATGAGTTCTAGGGAAATCAGGCAAGTAAGACAGCAATGGACTCAAGCAAAGCAATGCAACAGTGAAGCTTGAATATCAACCAAATAGAAGCCCGCAGCAACAATAATAGAAAATGCAGCAACAACAAACAAATAGAAATCCAGGCAAATGATCGAGCAGAGAACCCAAAACCAGAAGCAATTAACAGATTCTAACTCGAAAAATCCCTGAAGACCGTATTGCTATATTGCTATATTTTACTCTGAAACTTTATCCAAAATCCAGCCCCTAATACACTCTTTTTGGGAGTATATATAGGCATGGGAAAGGGCTGAAACCTTGGGGAGAAAGTATGGGATTAATCCCACTTCTCCCCCTCTAAATATTACTCAATTCACACTTTGGTCCCTAATTCTGTTAATAGAAATCCTTCCAGCATGTGCTGGAAGGTTCCAAAGATTCCTTTTTATGGGTTTTTACCAATGTAACCTTAGGGGTTGGGGATTTTTACTGATTTCCCTTTTTAGGGAGACCATTATACCCTTAAATCTCTGCAAAATTGCAGAAATCGGGGGTATGAATGACTCCCTTACCCTCTTAGGTTCTAAATTATTTACCAGAATACTATTTCAAGTTCCAATTGTGCCCCTAAGGGCACTGCTGATTTACCCGACCTACCTAGGTCATGTTTCAGCCTTTTGGGGATTTATTTAACTAATAGCCAACCCTTGCATTGGTATTTAAGGGCTGGCCAAGTCTAGTGTTAGGAACTATTTCAATTTTAACCCATTTTGCTTAGTTCCAGTTAGTTAAGACCATATTACTTCAATTTTAAACTAATTGCAGGACTAGCCTGCTTTATTATTGAAATTAACTCTTTAAAAACTAGCCAGTCTCAAGTTGAGACTTGGCTTGGGTAATTAAACCCAATTGCTGAACAGTTGGGCCCAAAACCTTTGCAGGTTTGGCCACTTTAATGTTTAGGGCTCAAAAGAGAGCCTGGGCAAGTCTGCATTTGCACACTTAGCGATTTTGCACAACCAGCCCCTTTTTAAGGTGGACTATGTGTTAGGGCCTTATATAGTTGGTCAACCTTTTGCAAAGTTGACCACTCTTAGGCCAATTATTGCTTAATAACCTATTTTTGTTCATTTAAGGCTAATTAAACTAATTGCAGGACTAGCCTGCTTAATAAAAACACTTAAACCATTTGAAATTTGGCCAGTCCTTAAATTGGACTTGGCTTTGCCATTTTAAAGCTCAAAACTGAACACAGGCCTGGTTAAGACCTTTGCAGGTCTAGCCATCTGTGTTTCAGGGCTCAATTGAGCCTTGGTGAGTCTGCATTTGCAAACTTAACCAATCTTTTGCACAATTGACCCCTTTTGAGGTGGGTCAGTGTGTTGGGACCTTATAGAGTTGGTCAACTTTTGCAAAGTTGACAGTTGACCACTCTTAGGTCAATTATTAAGCTTATAGCCTATTTTTGTTCATTTTAGTATTAAGCCTATTTAAAAACTAACCATTTCAAAAAGTCTAATTCTAACCGCTATAACCAATCCCCATAGTGTTCAATCAATGTTAATCAAACATTCATGTTTAACAGGAACTAGCAAAACTTAATCATCTTCAACATTTGTTGCATACAGGAACACATATAATCAAATAAACATGCATTAATCAACTCAAACTCAGAGGAAACAATTGATATGGTTGAATTTCAGTCAATTAACTCATATCATCAGACTACATGTGATACAGTATGAATTCATGTCAATTCAGACCTAATTACTACCAGTTCAAGTCATATGACAGTTTGAAAACTTTAAAATCACCAAGGTTCATGACACAGTTACACATATAAGCATAGACTCTTACAAAACAATCAACATGGCTCATTTAGACATAAAATAATGGGCTTTAACCACATAACATAATCATGGCAATCAGCATTCACTTTCAAGTACTAAACCTAGCTTGATGTATGCATGTGAGAATGAAGATGAGGAACATGAATGACATGGAGATGAAGAAAAGAAGAATATGGAGAAACAGTGAAGAAGAAACCTAAATCTATCATGTGAAAGTGACATAAAGAGAAGCAGACTCAGATTGGCATACTTATTCAGCAGATGAAAGCACATGAGAGGTGATATGAAATGAGGCTATACTTGCACTAAAACAAACAGAAGTGATGTTGAAAAACCAAAAAATAAGGAAACCAAAAATGTAAACAAAGGATGTGAAGATCTCTAGAACAGAGAAGCAAACCCCAGATTAAACACAAGATAACTCTGATATAAGGGATGAAGAAAGATGGCCAAACTTTCACTAAGACTAAATATTCAAAGACACAGAAAAAAGAACAGTCAAGATATTGCAAACTAACAAAAAACAACCTAATACAAAGATGAACAAGAATGAGAGACAAACAACTAAACAGTATCAGAACCAAACATGCAGAATAACAGAAGAAATATCGAAAACCAACAAGATGAGGAACCCTAATACTAACAGCAGACGAAGAAGCACATGGATATCAACATTTTTTAAGAACAGAGCTACGAACCACAAGATACTCTAATGAAAGAAAACAGCTAAACTTTCACTAAAACTAATCATGCAAAGAAACAGAAAAGAAGGATAGTCATGATATTGTAAGCCAACAAATCAAGGCATGTCTTTTAAAGCTAGAGAAATAAACAAAGATAGAATTAAAATCAAAACAACAGAACAACAAACAGAAGAAAATCATAAAAAATAAACAGACAAAAGAAAGCAAAAACACAGAGGGGAAGGGGACTTAGCTCGCAGGGCCTGTCCCCTGAGCTTCCTATTTTCTTCTTTTCTTTTCTTTTCTGGTCATCCAGACTCTTACTCTTATTCGCAGACCTTCTTATTCCATTATTTCTTCTTCTTTATTCTCTTTTTTTCGTTTTTCTTTTCTGGTTTTTCTTTTAGGCTCAAAGACGGAACCTTTTGGGGTTTTTAGTTGCAGAGGGATGTTTGGGGAAGGTAAAAGGCTAGGTCTTTGAAAGGTTTGAGTTTTGGGTCGCCGGAGTTAGGTTTCCGGCGACACCTTTTTGGATATTCGAAACGTTCCAGGCAGATTCGAGGGGTATGGGTGGTATGGTTGGGTAGATCAAGTGAAGATGGTTCTTTTGGCATTGGTTTTGAGTGGTTTCTCATTGTTTGGGTGATTACCCGTGAAGTTTCCGGTGATCGGGCTTGAAGAAAAAGGGAGGTTTTCTAGGGTTTTAATGGAGAAGATGATAAAGAAGAAAGAAAAGAAAAGAGGGGGAGTAAAGAGGGGCCAGCGACCACCGTGGAGAGTGGTGGCCGCCATGGCCGTCTAAGTTTTCTTGGTGACCATGATGAAGAAGAAGATGAAGGCGGGAGAGAAAGAGAGGCGGCTAGGTTAGGGTTTACGAAGAAATGGCCAAAAATTCAGACACAAGCTTTAAATAGTCGTAGAGATTGAGGCAATCTTGGATGTTCGTTTGATGGAGATCAACGGTCAAGGCTAACGTTACTAAAACGACGTAGTCTCGTTATAATCGAGACCCAAAGGCTTCATTCGTTGGATTAACTTAAACGGACGGTCTAGATCAAATCTCTGTATTAATTACCAAATAAAAAATCCAACAATATTCTCAATCATCGGATGTGAGGCAACGGACGGCCGAGATCCTGCTAATGTGAAGGCCCTGGACTGGATCTGTTCCCAAATGTGCTTTGGCCTTCAATTACGAACTCACATGGCCCAAATCAATTGACCCAATGTATTTTTTTTATTTTCTGATTTTTTAAATTATTAAGACACTAATTTTTTTTTTCTTTTTCCTTTTATGAATTATTAGAAGACTTAATCTCCTACTTATTCTAATTATCTAATATTTTTTGCAATTTTTCTACTATTTTTTCCTAATTTCCGCTATTTAAAACTATTTTTTGATGGTTTTCTTCTTAAAACTAACAAAGTAATTACCTAACCTATTTTTTTTTGATTTTTTCTAATTTCTAATTATTCAAACACATAAAGTGTAGCTAATTTCAAACAAAGCAAGTAATTGCACTCAAAAACATATTTATTTTAATTTTGGAATTATTTGCCTGGTGCAAAAATCACGTGCTCACACAAGAAAACTTTGCTTGGGAACACAAAGAGTTTCAGTGCAAAGACAAGAGAGCAGAAATGAGAGATTTTTGCACTTGGGCACATTCCGTAAAAGCATTTTGAAAAACCTTTTGACCGCACCCTGCTTTAGAGGTTGCCTACATATCCTGGGCTAAACATGAATCAGGTCAGTGTAGTTCGGGAAGGTCTGGCAATTTTAAAAACTACCAGACTCACTGTTGCATTGACACTGTTGAGATCTGCTGACTTACTCCTTATTACACCGGGAAAAATGTAAAATGAAGAAGCTATTCTAAGCTATGATCCTACAATTACAATTGTTCCTAATCTAGCTTTTGCTCTTCTTTCTCTTTTCTTGATTTTCTGTGATGCCGACTCTCTTTTTTGTTGATTTTCTTTGATGCCGACTCTCTTTTTTGTTGATTTTCTTTTCTTGCTTTCCCCCTTTTTTTTTGATTTTCAATGGTACTTCTTGTCCTCGAGCTGAAACCTGCTCAAAACAAAACAAAACAACAAACTTTTTTTTTTCTGCCCCAGTGTGGGCTTTTATCTACATAAACCATAACTTGGAGAAATGTATTCCCGTGTTTGAAGGTGGGCGCCTAACAGAAATTAAACGTGCAAATGCGATGCAGAAAAGTATTCCCGTATTTGAAGGTGGGCGCCTAACAGAAATTAAACGTGCAATGCGATGCAGAAAAGTATTCCTGTGTTTGAAGGTGGGCGCCTAACAGAAATTAATCGTGCAATGCGATGCAGAAAAGTATTCCCGTGTTTGAAGGTGGGCGCCTAACAGAAATTAAACGTGCAATGCGATACAGAATAGTATTCACGTGTTTAAAGGTGGGCGCCTAACAGAAATTAAACGTGCTATGCGATGCAGAAAAGTATTCCCGTATTTGAAGGTGGGCACCTAACATAAATTAAACGTGCTATGCGATGCAGAAAAGTATTCCCGTATTTGAAGGTGGGCGCCTAACAGAAATTAAACGTGCTATGCGATGCAGAAAAGTATTCCCGTGTTTGAAGGTGGGCACCTAACAAAAATTAAACGTGCAATGCGATGCAGAAAAGTATTCCCGTGTTTGAAGGTGGGCGCCTAACAGAAATTAAACGTGCAATGCGATGCAGAAAAGTATTCCCGTGTTTGAAGGTGGGCGCCTAACAGAAATTAAACGTGCAATGCGATGCAGAAAAGTATTCCCGTATTTGAAGGTGGGCGCCTAACAGAAATTAAACGTGCAATGCGATGCAGAAAAGTATTCCCGTGTTTGAAGGTGGGCGCCTAACAGAAATTAAACATGCTATGCGATGTAGAAAAGTATTCCCGTATTTGAAGGTGGGTGCCTAACAAAAATTAAACGTGCAATGCGATGCAGAAATGTATTCCCGCAGCCTGAGGACTGGGGAGTGGATTTTAAAAGATGCTACCTTCCTCTTTTTGGTATTTTCTTTTACCAATTATCTCTTGCCTGTGAATTTCTCCACTTATTGGCGAACTTTCTCTTTTTGTGTTTTCTATTTTCCACATTGGTCACATTCACTTTAAAGTGATTAGTGACAACTTGTTCCTGCATGAAACAAAATTTATTAGATATAAACTGCTGGCAACTGGCATCTGTCATCCCTGCCTCTTATTGCCTTCCTCTTTTTTACTTTTTCTCCTGCTGTGTAACTTTCAGCCGCTTATCTCTTGCAAACTCTTTTTGTCTTTTCTTAATTTTCCCATTTTTGTTTTGTTGTATTTAGCCGAGGGTCTCCTGCAAACAGTCTCTCTGCCCCCGGGTAGGGGTAAGGCCTGCGTACATATTACCCTCCCCAGACCCCACTTGTGGGATTATACTGGGTTGTTATTGTTGTTGTTGTTGTTGTTTTGTTTTATTTCCTTTGGCCATGTTTGCCAAACTTCTTTATTTCCTTCCCAACTCTTCTTTCTTTCTGACCCAGTGTTGTTTCGGCTTTCGTTATCAGGAGCTGGTAATTAGCTCTCAAAAGGTAAACAATGAAATGCAGAAAAATGAAAGAAGGGTAAAGGGTGTTTTGGAGAGATGATAAAACTTATCTGGATATTTGCTGGTTGATTCAGCTGACCATGCCATGTATTTAAACTCTGACCCGATTCGTTCCAATCATTATTCTGACTCCGAATTGTTTTCAACCCAAACCGATACTGTTTTTTGTTGCCTTTTCTCTTTTCTGGTAGTCCTCACGATCGCCCTACGGTGCCTTGAAAGGTTTTCACCAATAAGACTCTCTCATTTATTCTCTCAACCTCACAATCGTCTCACAGTGCCGGTTAAGGTTTTCACCGATGAGACTCTCTCATTTTATTTCTCTCAAGCTCACAATCGCCTCACAGTGCCGGTTAAGGTTTTCACCGATGAGACTCTCTCATTTTTCATTTTCTCATTTTTCCTTTTGTCTTTTGTTTTCTTACCACGGGTGCTGTCCGGTGTCTTGTTCTTCCTTCATTGCATTCGTTATCATTTTGGAATTGATCAGAAGGTCTTTCTTTGGACTGTAGCGTGGATTTTGGATGGGTTAAGAAAGAAAGGTATAAAGGCTCAAAATTTCACGAGGGTTCGTAATATTTACAACTCTCGGAATTATTAAACATAACTTCTGCCCCAGTTTCAATATGTGGGGAATTTTTGGATTTTTTCTTTATTGTCACTGAACCTTAGTGAGGCTGCCTACGTACCCTTTTGGGATCAAGTCAGACGTAGTTCATCCAACGTCATTAGTTAGATGGATTTCTTTTTGACTTTTTCCCGATTTATTCGTCTTTTTCTCTTCCTTTTTTTTTCATCATCATTTTTCCATCATTTTTCGTTTTGTCAATTTTGATCTTATTGCACTATACGCGATTCCGAGAGAGGGATATGAAAGAATATATTCATTAAGGCTCAAAAGGGTTATCAATGGATAAAGTGTTTGGATAGAGAATAAAATGCCTTCGTCATTTCAATTCCAAAATCACAACAAAATACAAAACACATAATTGAAAAGGAATCATACATAATGTCTTTTGACTGCATCTGAATTAATAGCAGTCTCTACGCACTTTCCTTCAACATCTGTTAAATATAATGCCCCATTGGACAACACCCGCGATACCACAAATGGTCCCTGCCAATTTGGTGCAAACTTGCCCTTTGCCTCGGCCCAATGCGGTAGGATACGCCTCAATACCAATTGTCCGACTTCAAACTTCCGAGGTCATACCTTCTTATTGTATGCTCTGGCCATTCTCCGTTAATACAACTGCCCATGGCAAACTGCGGCCAGCCTCTTCTCATCAATCAAACTCAATTGTTCCAATCGGGCTTTTACCCATTCATCGTCATCTATTCCTGCTTCAGCTATGATCCGTAATGACGGTATTTCTACTTCTGCGGGTATAATAGCCTCCGTTCCATACACCAGTGAGTAAGGTGTGGTTCTGATAGAAGTACGCACTGTCGTGCGGTAACCCATGAGAGCAAAGGGTAACTTTTCATGCCATTGCCTGGATCCCTCCACTATTTTTTGGAGAATCTTCTTGATATTCTTGTTCGCCGCTTCTACTGCCCCATTCGCCTTTGGCCTGTAAGGTGTGGAATTGCGGTGTGTGATCTTAAATCTCTCGCAAACTTCCGCCATGAGATGACTGTTTAGATTGGCTCCATTATCCGTGATGATCACCTTGGGAATTCCAAATCGGCATATAATATTCTCATGCACGAAGTCCACCACTACTTTCTTCGTTACTGCCTTGAACGTCTTTGCCTCAACCCACTTGGTGAAATAATCAATTGCAACCAAAATGAATCTATGACCGTTGGAAGCGGCTGGATCTATCAGGCCGATTACATCCATGCCCCATGCGACAAAGGGCCAAGGTGCAGACATTGTATGCAACTCATAAGGCGGGGAGTGGATCAAATCTCCATGTACCTCGCATTGGTGGCATTTCCTTACATACCCGATACAATCACGCTCCATAGTGAGCCAGTAATTACCCAGCTCTCAAGATCTTCTTCGCTAGGACATATCCGCTCATGTGGGGTCCACAGGCTCCAGCATGTACTTCATACATGATTTCGTCAGCTTGTTGTGCATCCACACATCTCAATAACCCCAGATCTGGTGTTCTTTTGTATATAACTCATCCACTGAGGAAAAATCCGTTAGCTAAGCGCCTGATGGTTCTCTTCTGATCTCTAGTGGTCTGCTCCGGGTATTTGCCAGCTTTCAGGTATTCCCTGATATCATGATACCACGGTTCTACATCCAATTCTTCTTCCACAGCAAATCAATAAGCATTTTGATCGCGGACTTGGATCTGGAGTGGATCTATATATGTCTTGTCCGGATGGTGCAGCATGGAGGACAGTGTGGCCAAAGCATCTGCGATCTCATTGTGCATTCTTGGGATGTGCTTGAACTCTATAAACGTGAATCTTTGGGACAACTCGTGCAAACAATACCGGTAAGGTATCAATTTCAAATCTCGTGTCTCCCATTCTCCCTGGATTTGATGTACCAAGAGATTCGAGTCACCCATGACCAAAATCTCTTGAATAACCATGTCAATTGCCATCCTTAATCCCAAGATGCACGCCTCATATTCGGCCATGTTGTTGGTACAGAAAAATCAAAGCTGAGATGTGACGGGATAGTGTTGACCCGTACCTGAAATGAGTACCGCTCCGATACCAACGTTGACGGCTCCGTCGAAGTACATCTTCCATCCTGGCTTCTCATCTTGTTCCATTTCCTCGACATTCATTGCCTCCTCATCCGGAAAGTATGTCTTTAAAGGCTCATACTCATCATCCACTGGATTCTCCGCTAAGTGGTCTGCAATTGCTTGTGCCTTCATCGCCGTACGAGTCACATAGATATTGCCAAATTCCGTGAGCAGAATCTGCCATTTAGCAAGTCTCCCTGTAGGCATAGGCTTCTGAAATATGTACTTCAGAGGATCCAGTCGTGATATCAAATATGTGGTATATGCTGACAAATAATGCTTCAATTTCTGAGCTACCCAGATCAACGCACAAAAAGTTCTTTCAAGTTGAGTATATTTCACCTCGTAGGATGTAAACTTCTTACTGAGGTAATATATAGCTTGCTCTTTCTTGCCCGTCTCGTCGTGTTGACCTACCACACAACCAAATGAGTTGTCAAGCACTGTCAGATACAAAATCAGAGGTCGCCCCGGCTCTGGAGGAACTAACACTGGAGGATTGGCCAAATATTCCTTGATCTTGTCAAAGGCTTCCTGACACTCGTCGGTCCATTTCACTGCCGCATCTTTCTTCAACAACTTGAAGATCGGCTCACACGTTGATGTCAACTGAGCAATGAATCGACTAATGTAATTCAACCCTCCTAGTAAACTCATTACCTCCTTCTTGTTCTTCGGCGGAGGTAGACTTTGGATAGCCTTGATCTTTGATGGATCTAGTTCAATACCTTGCCGACTCACTATAAACCCCAGCAATTTCCCTGAAGGTACTCCAAAGGCGCACTTCGCAGGATTGAGCTTTAGATTGTACCTCCGGAGTCTTTGGAAAAACTTTCTCAAATCTCTCACATGATCAGGTTGCTTTTTGGACTTTATGATGACATCGTCCACATATACTTCAATTTCTTGATGCATCATATCGTGAAACATTGTGGTCATTGCCCTCATATAAGTTGCCCCGGCATTCTTCAATCCAAACGGCATTACTCTGTAACAATACGTTCCCCAAGGTGTAATGAAGGCAGTTTTCTCAGCGTCTTCTTCGTCCATCAGGATCTGGTGATAACCGGCATAACAATCTACAAATGAACCGATCTCATGCTTGGTGCAATTGTCGATCAATATGTGAATGTTTGGCAATGGGAAGTCATCCTTCAGATTGGCTTTGTTGAGGTCTCTATAGTCCACACACACTCTGGTTTTTCTATCTTTCTTCGGGACCGGCACGACGTTTGCCAACCAGGTGGGGTATTTAGTGACTCGTATGACCTTTGCCTCAAACTGCTTATTCACCTCTTCTTTTATCTTCACACTAATGTCCGTTTTGAATTTCCGCAACTTTTGCTTTACCGGCTGACATTCAGAATAGATAGGCAACTTGTGTACCACCAAATCAGTGCTAAGTCTGGGCATGTCATCATAGGACCAGTCAAAAATGTCCTTAAACTCATGTAACAACCTTATCAATTTATCCCTGAGGGGTGCCTCCAAATGAACACTAATCTTTGTTTCCCGGATATTATCTTCGCTCCCCAAATTTATGGATTCTGTATCACTCAGATTCGGTTTGGGTTTTTCCTCATATTGTTTCATGTCCTTACTTATTTCCTCCGGGGCTTCCTCATCCTCACATTCTATCTCACTATCTTCCGCAATTTCTTGTATGGTAATGTGATTGTCAGAACTGGGTCTAGAATCCTTCACGCATGACATGGCATCAGAATCAACACATGCAGAACTGTACAAAAAAAAATAAAGAAAAATAAGCCAAAAAGTGAAGAAAAAGGAAAGCTGCATTTCATTTATAAAAAGATGAACAAAGTTCGGGATACATTTTGATTTTCTTTTCATGAGGGGGGTGGGAGAACTACAAAAGTAACAATTATTTTTGGGAAAGCAATGATGAAATTTTCGGAGATAACTACCAGGACTCCTTCCTGATAGGGAAAGGAGTGGCTTCCCAATTGTTCAACATGATTCCAAGTCCCACAAACTGCACATCCATTTTTCTTGTTCCTTCCCCCACTTCAACCATATTCACATCCCTAAATATCTTCTCAAAACTCAGAATTTCTTCATCAGGTTGGGTCTCGATGTACTTTGTCACAGCAGATGTCCGATATTTTGTACCAGGCTTGATGAAGGTGTCGGATAGTTTGGGTATAGGCTTAGGCAGGGTCCAGTTCATTTTGGCTTTGGAGGCACTCTGGATGTCGGCAAAGGTGGGTTTGAACCCTAAGCCGAAAGTACCTTTGTTTTCTGGAAGTTGAACCGGTTGGATAACTCCCTGCAATGCTTTGCCCAGTCCCTTTCCTGGCGCAAACCCGTTTTTGAGCATTTCCTTGGCCACCATCACAGTAGTTGGTGCCACCATAGGGATCGGCAATTTTTCTCCTTCAGCAATTCTGTTCACTTCTATGGCATTTGTCACTTGGTAGACCCAAGGACCCCTATCTCCGTCAGTACCATCAAACGGTGTCACCATATTGCAGGCATTTTCTTCCCCATGTACCACAATTTCCTATTGCTCCCACTCGAATTTGACCATCTGGTGTAAAGACGACGACACTGCCTTGGCCGCGTGGATCCAGGGTCGCCCAAGCAACAAATTATACGACACAGCAATGTCGAGCACCTGGAATTCCATAGTAAAATCCACAGGACCAATGGTCACTTCCAGAATAATATCTCCCAATGTGTTCTTACCTCCACCATCGAATTCTCTCACATTTATACTGTTCTTCCGGATTCTGTCCGGACTGACATTCAGCTTCCCCAGAGTTGACAATGGGCAAATGTTAGCGCTTGATCCGTTATCTATCAACACTCTGGTTACTACCGACTCTTCACTTTTTACCGTAAGGTAAAACGCCTTATTGTGCTCGGTTCCCTCAACAGGCAATTCCTTATCTGAGAATGTGATCCTGTTAGACTCGAAGATCTTGCTGGTAATCTTTTCCAGGTGGCAAACCGAGATCTTTTCTGGAACATGAGCCTCATTCAGTATCTTCATCAGAGCTTTCCTGTGTTCTTCTGAGTGTATTAACAAAGATAGCAAAGAGATCTGCGCAGGAGTTTTCCTCAGTTGCTCGACTATAGAGTAATCCTGCGACTTTATCTTTTTGAGGAATTCCTCCGCCTCTTCTTCTGACACTGGCTTCTTTAACTGATTCTCTTTCACTGTTTTCATTCTTCTCAACTCTTCTGGGGCAAAGCACCTCCCAGACCGAGTCAGACCGTGGGTTTCATTGACTTCCCCAGATACCTCTTTCCCTTTATAGACCACTGCTACCTTATTGTAATTCCAAGGTATAGTCTTCGTGCTCACTACCGGCATCTGCACCACCGGTCTTATGATTACTGGTTCCACACTCGCACCTTTCACAGTCAATATCGGCTTCACGCCTGGTACTATAACCTTCAAACCCTCCACCACTACTGGCTTTTTTGCTGGTTCTTGAACAATCATTTTTTCTTTCTCGGCTTCCTTTTCCGTTCTGCTACTTGCCTTAATCATTATAACAGACTGAGACGGCTTTCGACTGCCCTCACCCTGTGCCAATTCTATCATATGTGTTTCATGGTGAGTTGGCAGTGGGTTTTGCGTGATGTTTGGAGCTTCCGGAGCTTGTACTTCAATTCTCCGACTATCAATAAGATCCTGGATAGCATTCTTCAGTTGCCAACACTTTTCAGTATCATGGCCTGGTGTTCCTGAACAATACTCACACCTGACAGATTGATCAATGTTTTTCGGAGGTGGGTTTGGAAGTTTAGGTGCAACCGGGCTTAACATTCCCAACTCTTTTAATCTGTGATAAAGGCTGGTATATGACTCCCCCAATGGGGTGAATGCTTTCCTTGCCTTATTTCTCCATTCCGCGTCATGCTTGGGTATGTTTGGGTTTCTGTAGGGTTTAGAAGCGGGGTATGTGTTTTGGGTGTGGTAAACATTGTATGGGGCTTGGGCTCTCCACACATGTGGTGGTGGTGGTGAGTAGGTTTGGGCTTGCGGGTGGTGGTAGTGTGGGACTGTTGGTAGGTAAGATGGTGGCGGTGGGTTATATGCGGTTGGTGTGTTATACGGAGTTGGCGGGTAAGATGGTGGCGGTGTGTTATATGGAGTTGATGGGTTTGGTGGGTATTGGTGGTAGGGTCTTGGTGGGTGGTGATGTTGGTTACGGTTCCAAGGCCTGCTTTCTACAGTTGCTACCTCTTCCTTTTTCTTCTTTCCCATTGCTCCTCCGTTCCCAGTCTGTATTGCTTGATTTGTGGCCTTAATGGCCGAAAAACTCATGATTTTGTTTGTTTTCAAACCTTCCTCAACAAAGCTTCCCATCTTCACGACCTCACTGAAACTTTTTCCAATTGCTGACACTAAATGACCATAATATGTAGGCTCCAAAGCCTGTAGGAAACAATCCACCATCTCTCCTTCCTTCATCGGCGGATCTACTCTTGCAGCCTGCTCCCTCCATCTGAAACCGAACTCCCTGAAGCTTTCTCCTGGCTTTTTCTCCATCTTCATAAGGGATAGTCTATCCGGTATGATTTCTAGATTGTACTGAAAGTGGTTTGCAAAGGCTTGCGCAAGATCATCCTAGACGAACCACCTTGTATGATCCTGTCGAGTATACCACTCTAAAGCTGAACCGCTTAAACTCTGGCTAAAATACGCCATCAACAGCTCATCTCTGCCTCCTGCACCTCTCATTTTGCTATAATATCCCCTGAGGTGAGCCACCGGATCTCCATGTCCGCTATACATATCGAACTTTGGCAACTTAAATCCAACGGGAAGTTGCACTTCAGGGAACAAACATAAATCCTTGTATGCCACACTCACTTGCCCTCCCAATCCTTGCATATTGCGAAAGGCATTTTCAAGACTTTTCACTTTCCTAGCTATCTCTTCTTGCCCTGCATTCTTAGCAATTCTTTCTTCACTTTTCTCCATTAGCGGGGTATGAGATTTGTGCTGTCGAAAAGTTGGTTCAGGTGGGTAGTAATGAGGATCTTGTATGTGGAACAATGGTTCACTAGATGATTTGTGCAGGGCAGCAGGCGGAGGTGCCACATACACTGGAGCAACTTGGGGTAGATGAGGTGGTGCTTGTTTTGTTGGAGGTGGTGGTACTTGGGAAGTGGAGGCATAATAGTGATGGTAATCACGGTATGTGGAGGATGAATTCATTGTAGGTGGTTCAGGATTGGGGTTGGCTGGAGGGATGTATGTGGGATTGGCATGGTAAGTTGGCAGGGGTTGACCTCTAGACCAAGCTTGGTACATTTTGGCCATCTGCTGCTTTAATTTGTACATTTCCTCCTTCATCCCTGCTACGTCCACAATCTCCTCTTCTTGAGCAGGATCCACGATAGTTGCCTCAATTTCTTGGGACACAACTTTCGTCATTTTCTTGTATCTCGTGTTGTAAGGGTGAGTAGCCAGAATGCCAGTTGCCAATAAAATCTGAACTCACAAACATCAACACCCATTACTTGTTAGCGCATGAGAAGATAAAAATGCAACGACTTTAAAACAAACATATTTTCCTCGAGTCGTCATGCATCATCCCGACCGCTGCTCATTTGAACCAATCATTTTTTTTTTCTTTCTCTTTTTTTTTCTTTTCTTGTCATTTTCATAATTACGTTCCTATTTATTTGCCTATCGAAATTAGAAGAAATGACATAGAGCAAAAGAATTGACAACAACACTTGATTTTCATTGATAATTCAAAACATTGATTACAAGACGATGTTGTAATGCTGATGCAAAGAAAAGATACAAAAATGATGCATGCCCTATGAATACATTAATGCTCCTAGTGCCCGCGAGACATCGTTCGGTCTTGCCGCGGGCCTATATGTTAATCCCCTTTGGAGCCTATCTAGGTCAGACATGACTTGTTGCACGAAGAACTTCACCGCTGATATAAAGGTTGCTCGAGACATATCTTCACACAGTTGACTCATTTGGGTGATGTATTGAGCAATGCGAACGATCTTCTCTCGAATGACCCCCTTTTCTTGCAACAATCGGCTTATTTGTTCAGTGCGAGCATCCAAGGTATGTTGGTTATCTTTCTGTACTTGCTGCACCTCCAACTCTAGTCGAGCCATAGTTGTGTAACAATGCTCTCTCTCTTCTTCGAGATCCTTGATAATCTTGTTACTTTTAACCGTGGCTGAAACCATTTTCTTTCTGAGCCGAGCTACCTCAAATTCGTGCTTATCTTGTAACTGCCGAACCAACTTGGCTCTTTCCTCAGCATCTTTGGCTATTTGCTTCCGAGCCCTGACCAATTCCTTTTCAGCCTTGTCCAAGTCAAAGCTGTAGTCATTTACTTTGCGCCGGATAATCTCAATTAATTTCTCATCCCGGGCTAAGCGGACCGGGGTCTCGGATGCAATTTTCATTTGAGCAATCTGAGCCTTCAACATTTCGTTTTCTTTCTTCAGTTGTTTCTTCTCTCCTTCATCAGATGCTGCCTGTAAACCACTTTCAAAGTGGAGATTTCTCAATTTATCCTCCAACAAGCTGATTTTGGCCTTGTATTCTTTTTCTTTGGCCGCCCAGTTCTGATTCTCCTTGGATTGCTCTATCAAATCTTGCAGGTGAGGTCTTTTCGAAAGACGTTCATGCTCAACGCCCCGTCGGTATGTGGAGTATCCTGACGATACTTCTCCCCGGGCTCTATTTGCACACAAGTATCCATTTTCAGGTTTTGGCACTCATTCCAGATTTGCCGGATCTTTGCTTCCGGGAATTTCCCATCCAGACCAATTTCTATAGCTTGCGAATTGAGGTCCCCGTCTCTCGGAATAATTTGACATCTACCCAACTGTCGCAGGGCCCTGTATGGGGCATAAGGTTGGATGCTTTTCAACCCATGATAAAAAATGGCGACCCTTTCGTCGGCATATATATTACCTCGTCAAGAGGTAGCCAATCATATGTCCAATCGATCTGGCCATCAGTTAATAATCAAAGATGCAAAATCCAATCTTTCACTCCCTCCGGCAATTTCACTTCTTTTGTTCTCGTACAGAATTCTTCCAAACATGTTCGTTCAGCCGAACCATAACATGAGAACGAAGGATGATGGCATAGATGTTCAATTAACCAAATTTGCAAAATCAAATTACACCCTTCAAAGAAGTTGGCTCCCGCTCTGCACGCAGTCAGAGCACGGTAGATGTTAGCTACAATCATCGGAGCTAGCATACAATTGTCTTGTACTATCAATGTGCTAGCTACCCCAGCAACCTTTATGCTGATATGCCCATCTTTTCTCGGAAATATGACAATTCCGAGAAATGCCACTAAGAAAGAAAACCTCCGGTGCTCCTCCCATTTTGCTTGGTTGGACTTGCTGCATAACTTGTTCGTGGGGTCATTGAAACCCCCGATGTGTCCATACCTACTATAGATGAAGTTTAAGGAACAAAACCCATTGGCTAGATCTTCGTTGTGAACATTCCTGGCAATTTTCAAAGAGTCCAAAAAATGATGCACCGTTACCGTCCTTGGAGATACCGGGTATTTTCCTTTTAACAGAACCTCAGGTCTTCCCGATATAGAAAGCAATTTCCTCTAGAGTAGGAGTGAGTTCAAAATTTGGGAGATGCAATACATTATGTGCCGGATCCCAAAATGTGACCAACGCTCTAATTATGTCGCCTCGGGAGATTATGTCCAATAATCCCGTAAGATCTTTCAAGTAACCTTTGACCCAGTCCTGACCATCTGATCCCATGTCTTGCCACCACAGTTTCAGCTCCAAAGGGATTTTATTTAAGAAGAAATGTTCATTCATCATTGTGCTCGTCCTGCACATTTATTAAGGCGATTTTATTAAGAAAAAAGAAAAATCTTTTTCAATGCAAGTTTTCATTTTTTGAAAGAAATATGGCTTTCGAAATGGCCATTTTTGCCAAAACAGCCTTCCGGTGTCCTTTCGGAACATTCGGCCGTTTCCAAAAATAGCAATCACCTCGATTATTTAAAAAGGAAAATCTTTTTTGGTCTTTTTCTAAAAGTGTGGTTGGACCCGTTTAAGGGTTGCCTACGTATCCCACCTAATGGCAAGAATCAAACCTGCGTAGTTCGGTCAGATTAATTGACCAATTTATTTCAACAACAAAAACCATCATCATTTTTTTTCAATTTTTTTAGATTTTTTGGATACCTATTTTCACCAATTCTTATTTCCCTCTTTTTTTTCTTTTTCAACAATTTTTCTATCCTCGGGATTTCCGTCGGTCCGCATAACGATCAAGGACAATAAAAATGCAACACTTAACATGCTCGGTCTTTTCCAATACCGGGCCACCTGTCCTAGACGGACCCAACCCCTGTGTTGAGTCCCCTAAGTCAGATATGATGCAAATAATCGTCCAAGACCTATGTTCAAAATCTTACAGTTTCATAGAATGCTAGACCGTGTACCCGAGCGGACAACTCGAATCAAGGAGGGGGCTACGTACCGGTGACTCGCAGAGTCAATGGGCTTTGTAACTTATCCGGCCTCTATTTTCTTAATTTTGGGTGACTTAACAGAAAAGGGAGTCTCAACCAGTAAGCACATCCCCGGGGGTGAAGAGAGAAGAGTTTTCGGCACAATTTTATATACAATCCACGTAATATCAAAGTGAGAAAGCACATAGCATATTTTTCAAATCATATAATGAAGTCAAACAATAACGCGAACAACAATTCTAAAGAGCTCGAGTTCTTAAACCCTGAAACCGAAGTTCGGGGTTGGGATCCCCAGCAGAGTCGCCAGAGCTGTCACACCTCCCTTTTTACTACCCTACTTTGGGAAATAAGCATATAAATACGCTTGTAGGGTATACCCCGACGCTCAAATACTCGAAACAGATAAAATAGCATAGAGGAAGAATTTTTTCCAGTTAAAGGACAATCGGTTCGGGATTTTATTGAGATAAATCAGAGTCGCCACTTGGGAAAATAATGGTGTCCCAAGTCACCGGTTAATCTCGAATCTGAGGAATTTGACTCTTAAAAATGTCTGCGAAGCAAAGATCCGGATAAGGAACTCTGTTAACTCGGGAGAAGGTGTTAGGCATTCCCGGGTTCTGTAGTTTTAGCACGATCGCTCAATTGTCGTTCCCGACTCTTGTTTGACTAAATCACAGATTTTAACAACATATAGTGCCTTTTACTTAAGTATTATTTTTTATGAAATTTGCGGCATTGCAAAAACACGCCTCGAGTCATACCGCAACCAGTACGCCTATGACTTTCGGTGTATTTCAGCTTTGCCGAGATTTGGATTTGAGTCGCACCAAGTGCACACTCGTTCAATGGAATGTACATTAAAATCATGCCCTAAAATAACGTCTATCGGCTTTTAACTTTTGGGAGAGGCTATGGAATTCGCTATTAGCCTCTCCGGATCTACTATATTATCTTATTACTAAATGGGGGCCCCGTTGTTTGATAACGGGCGAGGCTCGTCCCAATTTTCATTTAAGGATTCAATACTAGTATTTGGCTATATTTTCTATATCTGTTTTTCCCTTAATCGTATTTTATTTCCAAATTTCCAGAAGAATGAGTCCAGGCCTCCATTATTTCTATTGTTGCTATGCCTGGATTTTTGGATTAAACTTAGCAGGGCATTACCTATATCTGGGTCTTAATGACCCAGGCCCAATTTGGACTTTCATTTGATGGCCCAATGAATTTTCGGATACAGTTCAGGCCCACGCTGAACATCAGGCCCAAACTAGATTGTAATAACAAAAGGTATGGCACAGAATTCATAAAGGAAACAAATACTCAAAATTGGAAATGAAATCAAATCACTTTTATTTATTAATAAGGGAATTAGTACATAAAACAGTAATCTTAAACCAGTGAGAACTCAACCAGTTGTTATTGCTATATATATGCTCGTAACTAAGAATCTATACTAAGATCTAATCAATTACTAATGAGATGTTCTGGAATACCGCCACTTACCTAGGAAATCAGATTGAATTAAAGTGAATCAACTAATTATTTACACTAAAGAAACATAGACGATTGATAATAGATGTTCACTATATTACCAGTTCCATTGTAAGCTATACCTCTTATCATCACAGTTCATCCTAATCAAATTGCTTCAATATCTAAAATTTCCCCTTTAACTTACTCGAATCTGAACCTTAATTTTTAAATAGACTGCCTTCACGAGTATGATTAAAACAGCATGATTATCCAATTAACAATTTGAATATCCATATCTAAGTGATCCGAGGGTTTAAACACGACTTAAACAAATGATCTTATTGTGACTCAGTTCATTGCAATGTTATTAACCCAGTTATAAACAATTCATTCTAATGTTTTTACCTACTTCGAAGCCTATCTATGCTTAAGTACAGATCCAATATCTTGGTGATTGTATTTTATGAAAGCTACTGTGAGTGAAAGATTAATGGTTTGAAAACTATTATTAGCTAACTTATATTTTAGAGTTTTTACCTATTTAATCTAGGTGATCTATTTCTACGATTATACTACTACTATTGCTTTACTAGCTATTACATGTTTTTTTGTTTCTGTTTTTCAGCTACTATCTACTGCTACAACAAACAAATTACAAATTTAAACTAATAATCTTAAACTACAAGCTATAGAACAACATAAACTTAATCTGGATCTTCATTTCATTTCAAGAAGAACAGTCAAGATATTGCAAACTAACAAAAGACACCCTAATACAAAGATGAACAAGAATGAGAGACAAACAACTAAACATAGTATCAGAACCAAACATGCAGAATAACAGAAGAAATATCGAAAACCAATAAGATGAGGAACCCTAATACTAACAGCAGACGAAGAAGCACAGGAATATCAACATTTTTTAAGAACAGAGCTGCAAACCACAAGATACTCTAATGAAAGAAAACAGCTAAACTTTCACTAAAACTAATCATGCAAAGAAACAGAAAAGAAGGATAGTCATGATATTGCAAGCCAACAAATCAAGGCATGTCTTTTAAAGCTAGAGAAATAAACAAAGATAGAATTAAAATCAAAACAACAGAACAACAAACAGAAGAAAATCATAAAAAATAAACAGACAAAAGAAAGCAAAAACAAAGAGGGGGAGGGGACTTAGCTCGCAGGGCCTGTCCCCTGAGCTTCCTATTTTCTTCTTTTCTTTTCTATTCTGGTCATCCAAACTCTTACTCTTATTCGCAGACCTTCTTATTCCATTATTTCTTCTTCTTTATTCTCTTTTATTCGTTTTTTTTCCTGGTTTTTCTTTTAGGCTCAAAGACGGAACCTTTTAGGGTTTTTAGTTGAAGAGGGATGTTTGGGGAAGGTAAAAGGCTAGGCCTTTGAAAGGTTTGAGTTCTGGGTCGCCGGAGTTAGGTTTCCGGTGACACCTTTTTGGATATTCGAAACGTTCCAGGCAGATTCGAGGGGTATGGGTGGTATGGTTGGGTAGATCAAGTGAAGATGGTTTTTTTGGCGTTGGTTGTGAGTGGTTTCTCGTTGTTTGGGTGATTACCTGTCACGACCCTAGTTCACCAATTGTGAACATGTCGTGATGGCACCCAGTCCCCACGACTAGGTAAGCCTAACACGTTGCGGAATATACAAGTTATAAACACCTAAATAAGAAACATCGGAAAAATAGCATAAAAAGATATGTAATCCATGCCGCTTGGCACATACATCCATCACACAGTAAATAAAACACTACCAAGATCCGGAACCCCACGGTAACACAGACTAAAAGGGAAATACAACTGTGGCTCTATGTGTAAAGAGTATCTAACAACGAAATGAAGAAAAATGTCGACTAGTAATACTAGAATAGAAGGGAAGCCTCCGGATCCGCGGACGTAGCGGATCATACCTCGAAGTTTCCCAGAAAGCTGCAGAATCACCTAGTACGAGCCTGCTCTGATGTACCTGGATCTGCACAACAAAAGTGTGCAGAAGAGTAGCATGAGTACACCACGGCGGTACTCAGTAAGTGCCAAGCCTAACCTCGATGGAGTAGTGACGAGGTAGGTCAGGGCCCTACTGAGAAAACAATAATATAATGATGATAGCAAAATAAATAGTTTAAATGATAATAATTTCCAAAATAACAACATTATGATGATTACTGCAACTGTCTACAATTAAGCTAACAACAAATAACCAACTCAAATAAACAAATCCAGGATCTGTGGGAATTGAACCCACAGTCTCATTCTCAATACCTCTGGGTCTCCGGGAATCGAACCCACAGCCCATGTCTCAATAATATCTCGATAACTCGGGATCTCCGGGAATCGAACCCGCAGTCCCTACCAATAAGTCAGGATCTCGGGAATCGA
Organism: Nicotiana noctiflora; assembly: GCA_032618575.1. Lineage (NCBI taxonomy): Eukaryota > Viridiplantae > Streptophyta > Magnoliopsida > Solanales > Solanaceae > Nicotiana > Nicotiana noctiflora. The sequence goes on from JASVEL010000434.1 coordinate 32,443, forward strand.
ACCCGTAGTCCATATTTCAATAAGCTCGGGATCTCGGGAATCGAACCCGTAGTCCATATTTCAATAATGTCAGGATCTCGGGAATCGAACCCGTAGTCCTCATTTCAATAATCTCAGGATCTCGGGAATCGAACCCGTAGTCCTCATTTCAATAATCTCAGGATCTCGGGAATCGAACCCGTAGTCCACATTTCAATAATCTCAGGATCTCGGGAATCGAACCCGTAGTCCATATTTCAATAATCTCAGGATCTCGGGAATCGAACCCGTAGTCCATATTTCAATAAGCTCAGGATCTCGGGAATCGAACCCGTAGTCCATAACCACAGCAAGTAAAGGAATACACAGAGAGAAGTATAATATGCTTAATGATAACTTCGCCGATGAACAGCGCCAACGATTTCCAAGAAAACTCAAGTAAGTCAATTAAGCAACTAGACAGTTAGATTCTATCTAATCATGCTTTTCTAACTACTACCGGGTAGGAATATCGAATTTAACAACTAAGAACGGGAATATCACTCATTGAACATTTTGAGTAAAGTATGTGTTCAACAACCAGCGCATGTACACGCCCGTCACCTCGCGTACAAGGCATTTAAAGTATCACAAGTAATATCCTAGGGGTGAAAGTCCCCCACACGAGGTTAGACAAGCCACTTACCTCAATGTTTACGAACAATCGTGGCAATGCCCTTTTCCTTTCAAATTTGGCTCCAATCCAATCGTATCCATACACAATTGAATTAATATCATCAATACTACTCAACAAACAAATTCCTAAGGCCAATTACAACTTTTACAACATTCTGCCCGGAATAGTGAAATTCGACCCCGGGCCCACATGATCGGAACTCGGGGTTTGGACCAAAATCCGGTTACCCATTCCCCCACAAGTTCAAGTATATGATTTGTTTCAAAATCGGACCTCAATTCGAGGTCCAATTTCCCAATTTATGAAAAACCCTATATTCTACCAAAAACAAGAAATTCTACCATGAAAACCTTTGATTTCTATTGAAAAACATGTATAATGATGTTAAGAATTGAAAGAATTAAGTAAAAAGTGACTTACAATCGTTTTGAAGAAGAAGGAATCCGTGAAGAATCGCAAATGGGTGTTTTTGGGTTGTGAAATGTGAAGATTGAAGCTGGAAATCGTGATTTACAGGTCTATGTGTTCGCATTTGCGAACATGGGTTTGCAATTGCGAACCCCGACTAATTTCTGGAGTTTGAAAAATAAGCTAAGGCTGGGAAGTTCGCATTTGCGAACTTTTGTTCGCATTTGCGAAGCCAAGGCAAAACTGGGAAGTTCGCATTTGCGAACTATTGTTCGCAATTGCGAACACAGGCTAAATATTGGGAGGTTCGCATTTGTGAACTATTGTTCGCATTTGCGAACACAGGCAGAATAGTGTCGAGTTCGCATTTGGGAACTATTGTTCGCATTTGCGAACACAGGCACAGTAGTGTCAAGTTCGCATTTGCGAACTATTGTTCGCATTTGCGAACACATGCACAATAGGGGGGAGTTCGCATTTGCGAACTATTGTTCGCATTTGCGAACTCTGCAGAATAGTGGGGAGTTCGCATTTGCGAACTATTGTTCGCATTTGCGAACTCCGCAGACCAGTTGCAGACAGCAACTTCTAACATGAAAAATTGATCTCGTGGCCTATCCAAAGTTCACCCGAGCCCTCGGGGCTCTAAACCAAATATGCACACTGACTTAAAAACATCATGCGAACTTGCTCGCGCGATCAAATCGCCAAAATAACATCAAAAATCAATAATTCACATCGAATTCAAGCCTAAATTTCTTAAAACTTTCCAAATTGCACATTCGATCTAAAACCCAACCAAACGACGTCCGAATGACCCGAAAATTTGTGGACATATCCAAAATCACATAACGAAGCTACAAAAATTGTCGGAATTCCATTCCGACCCCCGCATCAAAATCTCACCTATCATTCGGATTCGCCAAAATTTCAACCTTCGGCATTTCAAGCCTAATTGAGCTACGGACCTCCAAAATACATTCCGAACGCGCTCCTAACCCCATAATCACCCAACGGAGCTAATGGAACCATCAGATTTCTGTTCCGAGATCGTCTTAACACTGTTCTCTGGCTACGGACCGTTTTCTAGCTTTAAAGCTCTCATTTAGGGACTAAGTGTCCCAAAATGCTCCAAATTTCAGAACCGACTCTCTCGGCAAACCACAATAGTAGAAATGAACTTAGGGGAACATTTAAATTGGGGATTGGGGCGTAATTTTCTAAAACGACCGGTCGGGTCGTTACATTACCGGCAAAGTTTCCGGTGATCATGCTTGAAGAAAAAGGGAGTTTTTCTAGGGTTTTAATGGAGAAGATGATAAAGAAGAAAGAAAAGAAAAGAGGAGGAGTAAAGAGGGGCTGACGACCACCGTAGAGAGTGGTGGCTACCATGGTCGTCTAGGTTTTCTTGGTGACCATGATGAAGAAGAAGATGAAGGCGGGAGAGAAAGAGAGGCGGCTAGGTTAGGGTTTACGAAGAAATGGCCAAAAATTCAGACACAAGCTTTAAATAGTCGTGGAGATTGAGGCAATCTTGGCCGTCCGTTTGATGGAGATCATCGGCCAAGGCTAACATTACTAAAACGACGTAGTCTCGTTATAATCGAGACCCAAAGGCTTCATCCGTTGGATTAACTTAAACGGACGGTCTAGATCAAATCTCTGTATTAATTACCAAATAAAAAATCCAACAATATTCTCAACCGTCGGATGTGAGGCAACGGACGGCCGAGATCCTGCTAATGTGAAGGCCCTGGACCGAATCTGTTCCCAAATGTGCTTGGGCCTTCAATTACGAACTCACATGGCCCAAATCAATTGACCCAATGTATTTTTTTATTTTCTGATTTTTTAAATTATTAAGACACTAATTTTTTTTTTCTTTTTCCTTTTATGAATTATTAGAAGACTTAATCTCCTACTTATTCTAATTATCTAATATTTTTTGCAATTTTTCTACTGTTGTTTCCTAATTTCCGCTATTTAAAACTATTTTTGATGGTTTTCTTCTTAAAACTAACAAAGTAATTATCTAACCTATTTTTTTGATTTTTTCTAATTTCTAATTATTCAAACACATAAAGTGTAGCTAATTTCAAACAAAGCAAGTAATTTCACTCAAAAACATATTTATTTTAATTTTGGAATTATTTGCCCGGTGCAAAAATCACGTGCTCACAACGGACAAAGGCCAAATAAGCCAAGCATCCTTTCCCAACCATACGCTGAGCCTTAACATAAGAAATAACATTGCGACCAGTATGACCTGAAATTCCTTTCCACTCTATACGAGGCAAATTCGGCAGAGCTAAAGTCACGGTCTTGGCATGGCAATCTAAAATAGCATGATATGGAGATAGCCAGTCCATGCCTAATATAATATCAAAGTCCACCATATTTAGGAGCAATAAATTAGCACGGGTCTCGAGACCCTCAATTACTATAATACATGACCGATGAACTCGATCAACCATAATAGAATCGCCTACTGGTGTAGACACATTAACAGGAACACCCAGTGGATCACTAGGCTGAATCAAGTACGGTGCAAAATAAGAAGACACGTACGAATATGTAGACCCAGGGGTCAAATAATGCTGATGCCTTTCTATCACAAACCAAAATAATACCAGTAATGACGGCATCATAAGACTCAGCCTCTGGTCTGGCGGGAAGGGCATAACATCGGGCCTGTGCCCCACCACCCTGAGCAGTATCTCTAGGACGATCAGCTGCTGGCTGGTCTCTACCTCTATCGGTCTGAGCTCCACCTCTATGACCTCTACCTCCACCTCTATATCCTCTACCTCCGCCTCTAGCTGGCTGGGCAGGCTGTGGGGGAACTGGGGCCTGAATCATGGCACGAGAACCCTGCGGCTGAGATCCGTCAGAAGCTCGAGGGCAATACTTTACAATGTGCCCAAGATCGCCGCACGTAAAACAAGCCCTCGGCTGCTGAAAATAGCGAAGTGGTGGTGCACTGATAGGCTGCTGATCAGAATAGCATGGCTGGGAATTACGATCACCCTGAAGCATCATGAGAAACCTGAAGAGCTGACTGATAAGGCCTAGGAGGATGGCCTCTATCATAAAAATCTCTATCTCCAGACGAGGTACCACCGAATCTACCCGAATTACGAGATCTCTTATCTGATCCATGTCTTGCTCCCTGTGATAGAGCCATCTCGATTCGGCGGGCTACATTAGCCGCCTCCTGAAAAGTGATTTCAGTTCCTGCCCCCAAAGCCATCTGTAGTCGAATTGGCTGATTCAAGCCATCAATAAACCTTCGCACCCTTTCCCGATCCGTGGGAAGTATGATAATGGCATGACGAGCCAGGTCCGCGAACCTAGTCTCGTACTATGTGACAGACATAGAACACTGATGAAGACGCTCAAATTACCTGCGCAGAGCCTCCCGCTGAGTTGCTGGAAGGTACTTTTCCAAGAACAGTTCTGCAAATTGCCCCTAAGTCAAAGAAGATGATCCCGCTGGCCTGGATAGACAATAGTCCCTCCACCAAGTCTTGGCAGAACCAGATAATCGAAAAGTAGCAAAGTCCATACCATTAGTCTCCACGATACCCATAGTACGGAGAACCTCGTGGCAGCTATATAGGAAATCTTGTGGATCCTCTGAAGGAGTGCCACTGAATGTGGTAGTGAACAACTTGGTAAACCTGTCCAATCTCCATAACGCGTCAGCGGACATAGCTGCACCATCATTAGACGGAATCACAATAATAGGCTGAGCTGCCTCAACCGGCTGAATCACAGGAACCTGAGCCTGGGGAATTACTGGCCCCGGAGTGCGCGTAGCAGGAGTCTGATTACCTCCTCCAGCCTGAGAAGTGGCTGGTGCTACTGGTAATAAACCTGCTCTAGTGATATTGTTCATAAAACCTGCTATCCGGACCAAAGCATCCTGAAGATCCGGTGAAAACATAACCCCTCCTGGGACCTGAGCTGGGCCTACTGGAGCTGCTGGGACTGGAACCTCCTCCTCGATATGAACCTGGGGTTCTGTCACTTGTGCTGCTGCTCGGGGCTGAGCTCTACCCCTACCTCGGCCTCTAGGACGACCTCGACCTCGGCCTCTGCCCCTAGCGGGAGCTGCCGCTACTGGGACCTCGGGCTGCTGGTCAGTAGATGAGGATGCACGTGTTCTTACCATCTGCGGAAGAACAGAGTAGAAATTCAATTAACATTTGAAAGATCAAGTCGCACGACTGGAAAGAATAAAGGGAAAATTTTCCTAACTCTGTAGCCTCTGGAGGATAAATACAGACGTCTCTGTACCGATCCCTCAGACTCTACTAAGGTTGTTCGTGAGTTATGAGACCTGTGCAACCTAGTGCTCCGATACCAACTTGTCACGACCCGGATTTCCCACCATCGGGAGTCATGATGGCGCCTACTAGTGGAAGCTAGGCAAGCCAACTATTACTTACATTTTTCATTAGTTACCACTCTCTTCTTAAGACTTTGAATAAAATCATATAATTACAGCGGAATAATTAAACTTAGTGGAAGACTTAGTCAATCTTATCAAATATGATACAGAAAACTCAAGCATGATACACTACCCAAGACTGGTGTCACAATACTCACGAACTTCTAATAATAATACACATAATTGTCTGAAAGAAATATAAGTTGTTTATCCCGAATACATGAGATAACGGAATAAAATACATAGATAGAAGAGACAACGGGTCCTGCGGACGCCTGCAAGGCTACCTCGTAGTCTCAGTAGTCGGAATGTCCACAATCGCTACTCTGCTGTTGTCCGTAACATGTATCTGCGCAAAAAGAGCGCAGAGTGTAGTATCAGCACAACCGACCCCATGTGCTGGTAAGTGTCTGGCCTATCCCAGCGAAATAGTGACGAGACTAAGGTCAGTCACCCACATAAACCTGTACAGTTGCAATATATATACATATACAAAACATTTATAAGGAAACACTCTGCTCTGAAATAACAGTCAATAACTCATAATATCCAGAGTAATCTAGTCAACAGAATAAATCTTACTTTCATATCTCGATTCCTTTTTCATTTCATATCTCGTGGTAGGCGTACCACCCGCTCCCAACTGTAACAGTAAGTTATATCTTGTGGTAGGTGTACCACCCGCTCCCAATTGTATCAATAAATTATATCTTGTGGTAGGCGTACCACCCGATCCCATTTGTATCAATAATTATACCTTGTGGTAGGTGTACCACCCGTTCCCAATTGTATCAATAAATTATATCTTGTGGTAGGCGTACCACCCGATCCCATTTGTATCAATAATTATACCTTGTGGTAGGCGTACCACCCGCTCCCAAATATATAAATAGGCTACCGGCGACTATGGCCAATGCCAAGATTTTTAAATCACTTTGTCGTCGGCGTGCCACACGATCCCATTTCTTATCATATAAGTGGTCGGCGAGCCACACGATCTCATTTCATAAATATATATATATATTACCGGTTTTGAACCAATAATTGATTTTAATTCAACAATTTATCCTTAACTAAAATCCTATTCCTTCAAGCTAGGATAGAACAAACACTTACCTCAAATATTTACGAACAATTCAATTTGTGGCAATGCCTTTTCCTTTCAAATTCGGCTCCAATCCAATCGTATCTATACACAATTGATTTAATATCATCAATACTACTCAACAAACTAATTCATAAGGCCAATTTCAACTTTTACAACATTCTGTCCGGAATAGTGAATTTCGACCCCGGGCCCACATGGTCGGAACTCGGGGTTCGGACCAAAATCCGGTTACCCATTCCCCCACGAGTTCAAGTATATGATTTGTTTCAAAATCGGACCTCAATTCGAGGTCCAATTACCCAATTCATGTAACCCCTATATTCTACCAAAAACAAGAAATTGTAGCATGAAAACCTTTGATTTCTATTGATAAACATGTTTAATGTTGTTAGGAATTGAAGGAATTAAGTAAAAAGTGACTTACAATTGCTTTGAAGAAGAGGGAGTTCGTGAAAAATCGCCAATGGGTGTTTTTGGGTTGTGAAATGTGAAAAATGAAGCTGGAAATCGTGATTTACAAGTCTCTGTGTTCGCATTTGCGAACATGGGTTCGCAATTGCGAACCCCGACCAATTTCTGGAGTTTGAAAAATAAGCTAAGGATGGAAAGTTCGCATTTGCAAACTTTTGTTCGCATTTGCGAATCCAAGGCAAGCGAACATTTGTTCGCATTTGCGAACAAAGCTGGATTCAAGGGACCTTCGCATTTGCGAAATATGCTTCGCATTTGCGAAGCCTGGCTTAACACTGAAGGCCTCGCATTTACGAGGTTGTGTTCGCATTTGCGAACCCAAGCAGTCCTAGACGCCCTTCGCATTTGCGATCAAGGGTTTGCATTTGCGAACCCAGCCTTGACCTGTCACCTTCGCATTTGCGAGAAATTCTTCGCAAATGCGAAGCCAACAGCTGGGTGAAAAACCAGCAGTGCAAAAATTCAGAAATTGATCCAACGGCCTACCAAATCTTTACCCGAGCCCCCCGGACTCCAAACCAAAACATGTACACAACATCAAAAACACATTACGAACTTGTTCATGCGATCACATCGCCAATATTACATCGTATTCATCAAATCGAGCCTCAAGTTCATGATTTTCATACTTTTGGTTTTCAACTTTCAAACTTGGAACTCAAGGTCCAAAACATATCAAACGACATCCGAATGTCACCAAACTTTGCAGAAAGCACATATATGATATTTAAGACTTGTACCGGGCGTCGGAACCAAAATACGAGCCCGATATCACCACTTTTCAATTAAATTTCAGTTTCATTTTCCTTAAACATTTTCAGAAAATAATTTAACAGAAAAATTCTTTTATCGGGGTTCTAGACCTCGGATTTCAATTCCGGGCATACGCCCAAGTTCCATATTTTTCTACGGATTTTTTGAGACCGTCAAATCGTGGGTCCGGGTCCGTTTACCAAAAATGTTGACCAAAGTCAACCATATCAATATTAATATCAAAATTCTTCAAAGTTTTTACATATTTCACATATTTCAACATAAAAATTTTTCAGCTTCGCGCCCGAACTATGCACGCAAATTGAGGTAACTATAAATAAGGTTTTCAAGACCTCAGAAGCTCGAAATGATTAATGAAACAAGTGATGACCCTTTGGGTCGTCACACTCATAGCCCGATTTTCTCTTCAACTGTCGTGGAACACTTTAATTGGTGAAGGCTCGTGGCCTGAGTCCCAGTTCTACCGTAGTTGAACTTTGTTGACTTTTTTGAGTCGAGGGATCATAGCCCGATTTTCTCTTCAACTGTCGTTGAACACTTTAATTGGTGAAGGCTCGTGGCCTGAGTCCCAGTTCAACCGTAGTTGAACTTTGTTGATTGTTTTTTGAGTCGAGGGCTCATAGCCCAATTTTCTCTTCAACTATTGTTGAACACTTTAATTGGCGAAGGCTCGTGGCCTGAGTCCCAGTTCAATCGTAGTTGAACTTTGTTGATTTTTTTTGAGTCGAGGGATCATAGCCCAATTTTCTATTCAACTGTCATTGAACACTTTAATTGGTGAAGGCTTGTAGCCTGAGTCCCAGTTCAACCGTAGTTGAACTTTATTGATAGTTTTTTGAGTCGAGGGCTCATAGCCCGATTTTCTCTTCAACTGTCGTTGAACACTTTAATTGGCGAAGGCTCATGGCCTGAGTCCCAGTTCAACCGTAGTTTAACTTTGTTGATTTTTTTTGAGTCGAGGGCTCATAGCCCGATTTTCTCTTCAACTGTCGTTGAACACTTTAATTGGTGAAAGCTCGTGGCCTAAGTCCCAGTTCAACCGTAGTTGAACTTTGTTGATTTTTATAGTCGAGGGCTCATAGCTCGATTATGGATGAGATGAATCAGGCTTGCTTTGATTGTTGTTTTCCCTTTGTTTCTGACTTCATAAAAGCTACGTGATCTTGCTATGAAATCCCCACAGACGGCGCCAAATTGTTACCCAGAATGTTTATGAACATTTATGGACTCAAAATTACTAAAAGTAGAGGGCCAATCATAGCAGGTCGTAACATATCTGAATTTTAGTAAGGGAAAAAGATATTGAGGATAAACATAGAGGTAAGAGGAAATATTCAGTGATCTTTATTCATGAGAATGGATTAATCTGCCTCTCCATGAAGAAGTTCAGATCCTTACAATCATGTTTTCATAGATCTACTATTGTTCGGTACCTTTGATATTGGGTTCTCACTCTGTGTTGTACTCTATCTTTTCAAGAGCCCCCGTGTGGAGAGAGTGGAACCCCTTTTTTGATGATTGCCTCGGTATTTATAGATCTTAGTTATGCCAGTTGACTTTTCTTGGAGATCGGACCCGTGTTAGGAGTCTATTGCGGGCGTACCCGCAAGGCGTCGACCCCGGCCAAAACTTTTAGGCGGATACGGATAATATTCTGTGGTCGAGGGCGGCCTCGCCACTTGTGGCGTTCGCGCTAGTCGAGGGAGGCCTCGGCGCTTGTTATGTGAACTTGGGTCGGGAGGGGTGATTAATACACCCCGATTAATATAAGGTCAAATTGTAGCTCATACTCATATATATATATATATATATATATATATATATATATATATATATATATATATATATATATATATATATATATATATATATATATATATATATATATATATATATATATATATATATATATATATATATATATATATATATTAGTTGGTTATTTTATTTGAATAATAAATATAGATATCTTATTTACTTATAATAATAAAAACAAAAATATAAATATATATAAATAACTACCCATTCAAATTGGGTTGGAGTAGTTTCAAGTTGGAGTTTTAAGATTATTTTAAAATTAAAAAAAAAACAAAAAAAATTTACCCATTCAAAATCGTGGAGTAGTTTCAAGTTAGAGTTTTAAAAAAATAAAAATAAAGCAATTAAAAAAAACACATGTCATAATTAGTTAATAACAAAAAAATAAATATAAAAATTAAACAAGAAATTAACTACTCAAACATGGGTGATGGTTGGTTTAGGTTAGTTAAGTTCTTTATTTCTTTTTTTAAATCATTTTTGTTTTTGTTTTTCGAAACAAAAAGTATATCTATTCATTAAAATTCAAACAATATTATTGAGAAAAATATAATAAAATTTAAAATAAAAAATAAATATTTTCAAGAGTAATAAAATATATATCTTCTATTATATTACAAAAATATTAAACAAGTAATATGCTAATAATTTCTATTAATAATATAATTATACTAAGTATTGGATAATATAATAAACATAAATACATAACAAAAAAGTTATTTGATGACTATATAAGTCCCTTTTTAATAGAAATTTTATTAATTAAAATTCAGATTATACAACAACAACAACAACAACAACAACAACAACAACAACAACAACAACCCAGTATAATCCCACTTAGCTGTTTCCAAATAGACCCCCGACAACAATTCTGGAGACTTAAAAATTATTTACAAAATTTGATAAAAACCTACCATACCGAAATTAACTACTCAAACATGGCTGATATAATAAAGATAAATACATAAAGAAGAAAATTTATTTGATGACTACATAAGTCCCTTTAATTTAATCGAGAATTTGTTCATTAAAATTCAGACAATATTATTGAGAACAATAGAATAAATTTAAAATAAAAATTATTTCAAGACTAATAAAAATATATACCTTCTATTATATTACAAAAAGATAGTAGCCAGAGAAAAATATTAAATAAAGTAATATGTTAATAAAAATTTCTATTAGCAATGTAATAATACTAAATATTGGATGATATAATATAAAAAAATACAAAATAAAAATGTTACTCGTTGCCTGTATAAGTCCCTTTAGTTTAATAGAGATGTTATTCATTAAAATTTAGATAATATTAGTAAGAACAATATAATAAAATTCAAGATAACAAAATATTTCAACAATAATAAATTATATATCTTTTCTTTTATATTACAAAAGAAAGCGAGTAGACAAAAATAGTAAACAAAGTAATATACTAATAAAAAGATTATCAACAATGTAATAATAAGTACTAAACAATGAATAATGCAATAAATAGATATATAGAACAAAATAGTTATTAACTAACTATTTAAGTATCTTTAATTTAATAGAAATTTTATTATTGGGTATATCGTATTGATAAATAAGATGATAATTTAAATTTATTAAAGCAATACGGTCTAATATGATCAAACAAGCATGATCATAATTTAATTTAACTAATATACTTTTTAATACTTACCGTGCATCGCGCAAATACGATTACTAATGTACATCAAAGTTTAAGATTGATCAATTTTATACTATAAGAGAAATCCCATGTTAAGAATCAATACTATTGACAATATCCTTTTGAGATGCTATGTTATGTTACAGGTCGCACGTTGCTTTAGTTGCACCTTATCTAATTCCGAGTAATATACGCTTATACAAAACACTACTCCTATTATAAGGATCACTGTTCTTTTTGTATTAAATTGTGTATGGGGCGAATCAGACGTAGAATGAGGTAAGTGTGTATATACGCACGGCCGACTCGGATGCAGTACAGGCCGGGCCCGCCTCTTTACGAGGCCGACGGCATTTGGAGACGTCCTCCCTCATGGCCGCATAGCGAAAAGGATATGCCCACGTCCATAGCGGCGCGTCGACGAGCCCGTCCAGGTGGACGTCTCCGATCCCCCTTTTCCTTGTATTTCTATTGTAATAGTAGTAACCTTAGGGTGATGTAATATGCTGGCGAGGGGACCGCTCCTCTATATAAAGGATGGTCCCTCTCATTTGTAACACAAGTATTATTAATCATTAATAATACAACTATCTCTCTCTACCATTTTTCTCTCTACTCTTATCATTTTACTGCTCATATGCCCTTATACTTGATTAAACTCTATCATCTTTTCATAAGGATAACATATATACGAATCCAACGATCGATCTTCAACATATATTACCATTGATTCCGATTGACCCTTCATTTATATTGATTGATTTGCTCAAAAGTGTTCAACAACTTTTGAGTTAAATAATTTGGCGCCGTCTGTGGGGATTTCGAGAATCAAACCTGTAGTATACATTCGCAAGATCCGATCATCGGAAAAGTCTTGAAATGGCCAAAAATAACACTCGATCCAAGGTTGTGGCAGAAGTTACTACAAACCTCCTGAGTTCCATGAACGAGGCTGGTGGTAGCGCAGCCATCAACGCTACTCCCTTTGACGCGCTTGAAGTAGAGGCCTCCCCTCCCCCCTTTGGGAACCTTATTACCCCGCAGGAAAGAGACACCTCCAATCCAAAAGAAGCACCCCCAGTAGTCAAGAAGCTACTGGAGGAATGGCTGACCAGCACCCTGAGCAGCTCAGTGGAAAAGCCACCACGAGGCTGCGAGAATGCAGCACCAACAATAAGCAACACCACCGCGACAGATGAACAGGAAGGAACACGAACCAACGGCCAAATCCTCTAGATGCAAACACACGATGATACATTAGCCTCCATCCTCGGGAAAATGGAGGAAATGGAAAGCGAAAATCAGGCCCTCCGCGACCAGATGAAGGAGCACCAAGATAGGGTTGATAAGATTCTCGGGGCGCCTAAACTACTACCCAAACGGGATGTAGGAAGGTTTGTGGAACAACCCTACTCCGAAGAAGCAGCACCCTACACCATTCCGAAAACCCTCAAGATGCCCCCTTACCTTAAGGTGTACGACGGAACCACCAACCCCGAGGATTACCTCATCCATTACGTCACTGCAGTAAAAGGTAATGACTTGTCTAAAGAACAAGTGCCATCAGTGCTGCTGAAGAAGTTTGGCGAAATGCTGACCGGAGGAGCATTGACCTGGTACTCTCAACTACCTGCCAAAGCAATCTCAACCTTCGAGGAAATGGCGGACAAGTTCGTCACTGCACATGCCGGCGCTAAGAAAGCAGAAGCAAGGGTGAACGACATATTCGCCGTCAAACAAACCATAGGCGAAGGCCTCAGGGACTTTCTCGCCAGGTTCAACAGGGTAAGAATGAGCCTACCAAATATGTCAAAGGGAATGGCGGTAGCGGCCTTCCAGAACGGACTCAGCAGGGATGCCTCCAGAGCTACCAAAAAACTGCTAAGCCGGCTCATGAAGTACCCTCATACGACCTGGGACGATATTCATAACGCCTACTGCGCCGAGGTACGGGCAGATGAGGAGGATCTTAACGGACCAACCCGACGGCTGGCCGCCGTGCACCCAGACACAAGAAGAGATCGGCGACATGAGGGACGCCGGGAACTTCCCCCTCGTCCCAGCAAGGAGCGACACCAACCATATACGAGATTTTTGCTTCTGCCCCCGCGTCATACAGACGCCGTGCAATGCCACCTCGCCCCACTCATAAACGAATGTGGTACGACCCCTTTACTTTATTCACATAACTTCTGTGTCTCACCTTCAGAAGTAGTGTACGCACTGGAGAATCTTGGCACTAAGGTGCAGTGGCCCCAAAAGATGAAATCGGAGCCACAAGGAAATCAAACGTCCTGTACGAGTTCCACCAGGAAAGAGGGCACTGGACTGAAGACTGCATCGGTCTACGGCAGAAAGTCATCAGAATGCTCAACCAGGGTTACCTAAAGGAGCTGCTCAGCGACAAAAGGAAAGCCAATTTTGCACGCGGACGGGAGCACTCCCGGGGACCCCCAAAGCCGCCCTCTTTGACACGTACGGTAAACATGATCGTCGGAGAAGGGGACAACGTCACTATTAACCACGTCAAATTCACCAGCACACACCGATTGAAGAGGACCATCTCCCACGAACGGTACGATGACCTCGAAGGAAGTATCACCTTCGATAAGTCTGACGCCGACGGTTTGTGTTTCCCTCATTATGATGCTTTAGTTATTACTCTACGTATCATTGATACTGATGTCAGGAGAGTCATGATCGATGACGGAAGCGGCGCCTGCATCATTCATCCAAGAGTCCTCTCACATATGGGACTCGAGGATAGAATAACCCCCAGGTGCATAACTCTAACTGGTTTTAACAATGCAGTAGAGCGCACATCAGGAGAGGTGACCCCGCCTGTCCTCGCGGAGGGTGTCACCCTGGAAACTACCTTCCACGTGATGAACCAGGAGACAACCTACAACGTCATCATTGAGCGCCCATGGATACACGCCATGCGAGCGGTCCCGTCGAGCCTATACCAAGTGATCAAATTCCATACTCCATGGGGAATATTCATCATTAAAGGGGAGCCGCGCACAACGCAAGAATGTTATAAAATAACTCAAGACTGTGCCCACACCAGGCAATTAAGCGGGAAGAGTGCGGAAGCATAGCAATCAGCCATGTCGGGGACCCAAGCGGACCCGACGACCGATGCCATAAGGGATCCCGACATCGTAGAAGCCTACAAAGCTATGGTTGAGGATCTCGACCCGGTTCAACTAGATCCGAACGACCCCGAGAAAAAGGCCAACATCGGTCACAAACTCGTCAATCCGGGTAAGTACCATGAATTCTTAACTAAACATGCAGGCACGTTTTCCCATGCAAACATGCTAGGGATCTCGCCTGATATCACCACCCACCGGCTCAACATTGATCCATTACATCCGTCAATAAAGAAAGTCAGGAGGAAGTTCAATGCCGCCATTAATGAGGCGGTCCGAGAGGATGTAGACAAGTTGCTGGCCAACTGTTCCGTCAGAGAGGCAAAGTACCTGCAATGGGTCGCTAACGTGGTGATGGTAAAAAAGAAGAGCGGGAAATGAAGGATGTGCGTGGATTCACTGACCTAAACAAGGCCTGCCCTAAGGACTCTTTCCCCCTGCCTCAAATCGATCAACTAATCGACGCCACCACCGGACATGAGCTGTTAAGTTTCTTGGATGCCTATTCCGGCTACAACCAAATTCTGATGGCCGGCGAAGATCAGGAGAAAACCACCTTCATCACCCACCAAGGCACCTACTGCTACAAAGTGATGCTCTTCGGGCTAAAGAATGCGGGGGCTACTTACCAGAGGTTGGTCACTAAGATGTTCAAGGAGCAACTTGGGAAAACCATGGAGGTTTACTGATCGTAGCAAACTCAACCCGAAAGAAGAGCAAGCAAAATTAACTTTTACCCGAATAGTGGTTCGGGGTCAATCCACAGGGAGTTGGAGATTGGAGTGAGAAATTACGATGCTCTAGTATTGCGAATTAGCTTCTAATTAGACTTCAAAAATCTTTGTGTTTTTCTTTTTAACAACTATTTTATCACTACTAATATGAAATCTAGATTATGCTAAGATTGATTCTAGAGTGAAATATGCAAATAGGAAAGGTGACTAGGGTAGTAGCATTTACCTAGGTGGGATAACTAATGGGTAATGAAAGTCAATGCAAAGATGATGTAATGGGATTATTGGATAACCGTTTCTCTATGCATTCATTCTCACACCTCTCGGTAAAGAGAACAATTGTTCCCAATTGACTCTATCGAGACCAATTGGGTAGGCTAATTTGCCCAAGCAACTTTAGGCTCAAGTTGGGTAATTACTCTCTCGAGGTTTACACTCGTCACTTGGGACTACCATTCTCATGGGTCCATCCCAAATCCTTGTTGGGATTGATTGAGAGATTTTAGACTCTCTTTCTCAAGAAGAGCCCAAACCCACAAAACTAGATTTAGTGTTTGCAACAACAAAATCCAAATGAAGAACATTCGATCAACCCAAATCCTAACACCCACAATCATCTAAGCATTTAATAATCTAACCCATTAATTACCCACACTAGGGTTGAGCCACAACCCTAGCTATGGGTTTAGCTAGCCATGGAAATTGAAGAAACTGAAGAAATTAGAGATGAAATTGACATAGTAATTGATTACAAATTAAATCTATTGTTAAAAGACTAAAAAATTGCCCAAAATAGGCATAAAAGATGTTCTCACGAGCTCAGCTGCTGCTATCTAATATCTGACATGACCTAAAAAAGTAAAAGAAGCTATTTATACTACATAGTAATTTGCGGACAAAATTACCCCTGCGGGTCTCACGCGGACCGCACACTTTTGTCGTGCGGCCGCGTAGGGCAATTGAGCTTCAGAAGAACTGGTGTTGGATCAAGCTACGTGGACCGCACACTTATGTCATGTGGCCGCGTAGATACAGTAGCACGGACCGCGTAGAAATGGAATGTGGCCGCACTGTGTAAATCTTCTGATTGTGAACTCTCTGATTCTTCATCCACGCGTGCCGCACTATTTTGGCATGCGGCCGCGTGGGGACTTTGCCTTGATAGCTATCTCTCTAATCTTCATCATTGCGGACCGCATGAAAGTGGACGCGGTCCGCGTGGATCTGCTTTTGACTTGGGCCTTCTCTAAACATTCCTGCGCGGCCGCACACCAAATCAGTGCAGTCCGCGTAGTAAAAACTTTGACTGTTCTGCTCTCTGAATCGACCTGTGCGGCCACACACCAAAATAGTACGGTCCGCACAGGCTTCTTTTGAGTCCTTCTACTTCTTCCTTTGATGCTTAGCCGATTTTACTCCTTTTTGAGTTGATTTGACGGTATTCGTCCTTTTGTCTCTCAAACCTGCAAAATAACGCACTTGTAAGCAATTCAAGGCCAGTTTAACACATTTTATGCACAAAGCTTGGGCAAAAAGGGGTTTCAAAGCATGCAAAATTCCTAGTTATCATTTACATCGACGACGTGCTAGTCAAATCGGCGAGGAAGGAGGATCATATCGATCACTTGTGAGAGGCCTTCGAGATATTAAACAGTTATGGAATGAAGCTGAACCCCAAAAAATGTGCTTTTGGCGTGGCGTCCGAGAAATTCCTTGGTTTCCATGTATCACAAAGAGGGACCGAAGTCAACCCCCACCAAATTAAAGTGATCGCCTCGATACCCGAGGTACTCAACAGCAAGAAACAGGTTCAGAAGTTGACAGGCCGAATAGCCGCCCTCTCTCGTTTCATCTCCCGATCGTCAGACAGATGCCACAAATTCTTCAATGTGCTGAGAAAAGACAACGGGTTCCACCGGAATGACGAATGCATCAAAGCCCTCCAAGAGTTGAAAGCATACCTGACATCTCCACCACTGTTGGCAAAGGCAGAACCATGTGAACCCCTACTGACATATCTGGTCGTCTCAGAAGTCGCGGTCAGCGCAATGCTCGTTCGCGAAGAAAAAGGTACGCAATCACCTATCTATTACATCAGTAAGACTCTAGTGGACGCCGAGATTCGGTACCCACACCTCGAGAAATTGGCGTTGGCATTGGTCACGGCTTCCCGAAAGTTGAGACCCTATTTCCAATGCCACCCCATCCGAGTAGTGACCACCTTCCCTCTAAGAAGCATCCTACACAAGCCCGAACTGTCGGGCCGTATCGCCAGATGGGCCATAGAGCTCAGCGAGCACGACATCACATACACCCCCAGAACTGCCATCAAATCACAAGTCCTCGCCGACTTCATAGCCGACTTCTCGCCCGAGGCAGAGAAAGAGGCCCTACAAATGGCTCTTAACATCGACCCCTGGGTACTACACACCGATGGGGCCGCGAACACCTCAGGATCGGGACTGGGACTCGTTCCTGAAGTCCCTACATGCGAAGTCATTCGCCAATCCATACGATGCCCCGAGATGACTAATGACGAGGTGGAGTATGAAGCTGTTATTGCAGGTCTTAAACTAGCCGCCAGGTACGGGGCCTGCATTGCGACTCGCAACTTGTGGTAAATCAAATCAACGGGACTTATCAAATCAAGGAGCAGAGGTTGAAGAAATATTGAGTCGAGCTCTGTAAACGGATGGCCCTATTCGACGAGTGTCGCTTCGAACAAGTTCGCAGGGTACATAATGCCGAAGCCGACGGGTTGGCTAAATTGGTCGCAGCAGCCACTAACCTAAACAAGGAGAGCACCGTTACCCTCATGCACTCCGCCATCGACCACAACGAGGTTTTCTCCCTACACTTAACTTGGGACTGGCATAATCAATTTGTGTAATACTTGCAGGATGGGCACCTACCACAGGACAAAAAAAGCCAGAAAGCTTCGCACACAGGCTGCAAGATACTGCCTGGTGAATAATGATCTCTACAAAAGAACCTTTGGAGGACCCCTGGCTAAGTGCCTAGGACCTAACCAGATGACGCCGGTGCTAGAAGAGGTCCACGAGGGCCATTACAGTGCCCATACGGGAAATCGAGCACTCGTACGGTGTCTAATATGGGCCGGGTATTACTAGCCTACCATGAAAAAGGACGCGGCAGAATATGTCCGCCGATGCAAAAAATGGCAAAAGTTCGCTCCTATGATACATCATCCAAGAGAGCCCCTCCACTCGGTCACATCCCCATGGCCCTTCATCAAATGGGGAATGGACATAGTCGGGCCGCTACCTATCTGTGAGCACGTGATTTTTGCCCTCACGGCAATTACTCCCAGAAAATTCAAAATAAAATAGTTTCATGTTGGGCATGATTTTTGTGATTTTTGTGTTATTTTTATCTTACATTTGCATTTTTGTGTGCGTGTTTATTTATTTAAATTAGTAAAATACAAAAAATATATATATTATGTTTTTGCATTTTTTAGTGTTTAATATCAAAATTATGTGATTTACATTTGCATTTTTGTGTGCGTGTTTAAATTAGTAAAATACAAAAAATATATATATTATGTTTTTGCATTTTTTAGTGTTTAATATCAAAATTATGTGATTTACATTTAAGTGATATGTAATTATGTAGGATAATTGTAGTAAAAATTAATTGTGTTACAAGTTAATATATATATATATATATATATATATATATATATATATATATATATATATTGTGTTACAAGTTAATATATATATATATATATATATACATATATATGTAATACATCATGGAGTCTAGTTTTTAAGGAATGAAAAGATATGATTGGGCCAAAACCCAATTCCATACAGCAAGGCCCAAACCACTGGACCAATGCCCCAGCCCACACGCCCCAGCTCACCCGGCCTCACCCCCCTTTTTCTTTAATGTTTTAATCTTAACCGTCGATTCACCTTGATCCAACGGCTGGGGATTAAACACCCATTTTAATTACACCAAACACCCCCAAACCTTATTCACCTGATCCATTTCACCATACCCTCGTCTCTAAATCTTCCACCGCCCTTTTCCGCCTTCGACCGCCGGCCGGAAATCGCCTCCGCCGGCGGCCGGTACCCAATCACTCCCATTTTAACACCAATTGATCTCTCCTCACCTCCCTCTCTTCGAATCCGGCCTCCGTTAGTCTCGAATCCATCCCGAGCTTGTCGAATATTGAATCAAAGGTTGCCGGAATTTGAAAATCATGCCAAACCTCACCAAAATCACACCATGGCTTCCCCTCACCTCCCTCATACACCTACCGGCTTTAGTTTTGTTCGAATCAAGCCCTAACCCATTTACCCCCAAACCGAGCCCTCAGGAACCCTAGAATTAGGAAATTAGGGATTTCATTCGAATTGGGATAAATTGAGGTTAATAAACTTTAATTGGAATGTTTTCATTTGAAAACATTTCAATTAAAGTCTATTTGACTTCAAACGTGCAACCTCGACTTCTTTCGAACCCGAGTCGGCCAAGTTCCAATCCTTTGCTTTAAGGTATTTCTGTTCTTGATTAATTGTATTTGTCGTTGCAGTTTAAGTGTTTTTTTAAGCTTTTAGTTTTCGTTTTGTTGTTCCACCAAGTCTCTGCTGTCTTCATCTCTTTGGGGCCTCTTTATTTGGCCGATTCTTGTTGTTTCTTTGATTGAAATGTATGATATGCTTAGTATGATTAAGGTCGTCAAGCTAATTAGTTCATATTGGTTGGTATCTTGTTGTGTTGAAACCATGAATCACGGATTGTTGGTCGTTTGTTTGTTCTTGATTGTATACATAGGATCAATTAAGTACTTGTCGTCATTTAGTTATACGATTTTTTCCTATTAAAACACTGGTTGGCGATTAATGTTGTTGAATTGATCCGAAAGCATCACCAAGTGAAGGTCTTGAATTGTTGTGACTTTAAATTAAATCCAGAATCTGCTGTGGCTGTTAGTGTAGGATGATTAATCAGACTTAGCATATTAAAATGCCCTGCATAGCCTAGTGGAACCTGCTGTTACAGCAGGGCACTCCACCAATTTTCCACTCAGCTTTTAATTTAAGATTAAGCCCACACTTGACAGGATTTAGTGGCTGAAAACAGAGGGGTTAGTGGGCTGGCAGAGCAGGGATGGGCAAGGTTTTGAGTGGATTTTTGCTGGTCCTTGGCTTTTAGAGATAGGGGTCTGTTTTGGTTATAAATAGGAGGCTGCAGAGAATAGGCAAGGTCCTGGTTTTTCTCTGGAAAAAAGAAGCAGACATTAGGGAGACTGAGAGAGCAATATAGACATTGGACCTACAATAAGTTCAAACATACACAGTGGTAGTGATTTTTGAGAAAGGATTCTGGAAATATAGTAATAGACAAACATTGATATCCAGAGATATCTTATAAAGAACAGTGATATAGAGATCAAAAATAGTTACTGCTTCATTGGGCTGTTATTTGAAGTTCACAGAGGTCTTTTGCATCTATTGCTGGTTTGGTTGTTCTGTTGTTTGAGGTTTTGATACTGGTTTTGTTGTTGGTTGTGTTTGGACATTGCTGTGGTTTGTTTTATTTGCTGTTGGGTGTCAAAATTGGGCTGCTGGTTCACTGGTTGGTGGTGTTTAAGTATTTATGGTTCATTTGTTGCTGAGTGTGGTATCTGTTTCACTGAATGTGGTGGTCTGGACTACTACTGGTGGGCTGTTGTATTTGTTGCTGTTCTGTGTTTGTTTGATGTTGCTGTGAACTGCTTGCCATCACTGACCTCCTTTTCTTTCTTCTTCCATACTCCAGGTACACATCTTTGTCATTATAGCTTCTTGGTTCGAAAAAGAATGAAGCCTGATTCTCTCTTTTAGATCTGTTTAACACATGTAGTTGTCCAATGCTTCTTATGTTTGTATGAGTACATGTAATTAAATCTGTCTTACTGGATTTTGGGGAGAGATAATTCCAAAGGATATAGACATTGATACCCAGAGAAATTTGAGAGAAAAACAGTGATAGAGGACTTTTGGGAGAGCATTCGGAAAGATACAAATAGATACACACATCCACAACATAGACACCCACGTACACCCATAAAAATAGACTCAAGTATTCACTGTTTGCCTCTGTTCTTCTGTTGCTTCTGTTGGTTGTGGTTGCTGGGTGGTTGTGGTGTTTGTTGTTGCTGCTGTTTGTTGTCAAGGTTGTTGTTGCTGTTGGTCTGTTGTTGTGGTGGTTGTTCTGTCCTGCTCCTGCTGTGTTGTTGTGGTGTTTTGTTGTTGCCGCTGTTTGTTGTCAAGGTTGTTGTTGTTGTTGGTCTATTGTTGTGGTGGTTGTTTTGTCCTGCTCCTGCTGTCGTTGTTGTGTTTGTTGTTGTATCTCCCTGCTGCTGCAACTGACCTCTCCTCGTTGTAATTGCCAGGTACACTGCTGAATTCAATTTGATGTAACTTGGGATTAACATATGAAATAAAAAATGGAGTTCGATTTCAACAATACATTCTGTCATTATCAAATGTCCCTTTGCTCACGTAAAATGTGTAAAGGATTACAGTATTCTGATTACCTCCCCTATTAAACTATTGTTGCTTTGTTTTCTTTATATTCGAGTGAAGACGGTGAGTCATTATCATAGTAATTTTGAACAGTTAGTTTCAACTTTATTATAGTTTGGTTTTAGCTTGTGATTGGAATGATTAGAATGAATTAACTAAAGATTGTAAATATCAGTGAATTGGTGATGTTAATTCTGTTATGTCCAGTTATGTTAGTTATTGCTATAATTCCGTCAATTCTAGTGTTGGTTAATTCCCTCATTTTTAGTTAGATTAATATTAGTTTGTAATCTAGAACTTGCACAGCTATAAAGAAAAAAAACATGGAAAACTCGTTGTCTTGTATAAACCTGCCGAAGAGAGTGTGTGTTTGTGTATGAAATTAAAAATCCATTGGCGACCTGGTAAAAAATGCAGCAAATTAATTAGGCTATCTTGTAATTGTCAACTACCTTGCAAATTTCTTTTAATGCAGTAAATTGAAAGAAACAATTACCTGGTGAATTTTTATCTTTATTTTTGGGCCTGACTTAGGCCCAGCGTGGGAACAATAATATGTATGAATTGGGTTCTTTGGACAATAGGTTAAAATGGTACTAGGCCCGTTAATGTTTAATTGGTAAACTAAGGTAATTTTCTTAGTAACATCCATTAGGACTTTCTTTCCATTTTGATACAAAAACAAAGCAATAGAAAATTTAGTTATGCTAGGTATAACCTTAAATAATAATGAGACGAGCCTCGCCACACAAAAAAAAAATACACAATTGCGGGGCCCTCAAATTAGTCGTTATAAAAACTTAGACTTGGAAGGACCGTTTAGTGAATTTCACGGTCCTTTCCCAAAGTTAATAAGGACGATAGACTCTTTAGGCACGATTCGTAAGTAAATTACTTTCCTAAATACGGGTGCGCATTTATGTGACCCAAATCTTACTCTCGGCGAAACTGAAATACATTAAAGTCACAGGCGTACTGGTTGCAGTGTGACTCGAAATGTGTTTTCGTGACATCGTAATTCTTCTAAAAAATAAAAGCGGAGCATTAAGAATACATAGTTAAAATATATAAAGAAATCAGATAAAAGCAAAAAGTTCAATTGAGCGACCGTGCTAAAACCACGGAATCCGGGAGTGCCTAACACCTTCTCCCGGGTTAACAGAGTTCCTTATCCAGTTTTTCTAGTTTCGCAGACTATGTTACAAAGTCATAAATTTCCTCGGTTCGGGATCAACCGGTGACTTGGGACACCATAAATCTCCCAAGTGGCGACTCCGAATCTCTTAATAAATGAATCCCGTTTTGGTTGTCCTTTAATTGGAAAAACTCTCTTTTATACTTCGCGCCCGCGCGGGTACGGAAAAAGGAGGTGTGACAGCTCTGGCGACTCTGCTGGGGACAATGCTCTGAACTTCGGTTCAGGGTCTAAGAATTCGAGCTCAGTTAAATTGGTGTTTTGTCTATATCTGATTTTACTACATGTTTAATTAATGTGCTACATGTCTACCGCTTTGATACTAGTTGCACTGTATATGCAAACTGTTATATGTTTATCGCTTTGATATTGCGTGAACTGTATATAAAACTGTGCCGCAAACCCTTCACTTCTCACCCCCGGGGATGTGCTCACCGGTTGAGACTCCTTATTCTGTTAGTGTCATACCCCAAAATAATGAAGAGGCTCGGAAAGTTTCTAAGCCGGTTGGCCTTTTGGTTCCCGAAAAGGAGCTCCTTCCTCAGCCCGAGTTGTCCGCTTGGGTACACAGTCTAGATCATGCACCGAGGTTTTAAACTTAGAATAACATAAGTGCATACCGGATCCCTAGTAGGAAACGCTTATTTGCATCACGTTGCATTTGACTTAGGGGACTCAACACAGGGGTTGGGTCCGTCTAGGACGAGCAACCTGAAGTAAAAAGACCATCCTGCTGCATCCTATTTGTTTTACGCATTTATTTGCTTCAAACATTTATGCTGACCGGCTTAAATATAGGGAAAATTTGAAAAAAAAAAGAAAAAAAAATGGGTAGATAGATATTTTCAGAAAAAAAAAAAAAACAATAATGTGTTGTACCAACAAATCAATAGTGCAGTTTGCTAATAAAAGACGACGGAAGGTTGACTTCGCCAACAATAGGTCTTAACAAAATGTGTTTTCTTTGTCGGTCAATAAAAGAAATGTGTTTCTTAACAAAATGTATTTTCTTTAATCGGTCAATAAAAGAAAATAGTTTGTCTTGACGGACCGAACTACGCGGGTTTGATTCTCACCGGAGGTGAGATACGTAGGCAACCCCCGTCGGGTCCAACTTGCCATTTTTCAAAAAATAAATATACCAAAATCTGTAAATTTTGAAAAAAAATCATTGCCAGCCAAAATGATCGTTTTCTTTAAATAAATGTGCAGGATGAGCACGATTCAAAATGAACCCTTTTCACTCATGACTAAAATCCCGGTACAAATACGGCTATGGTGGGATGATCTAAGCAAAGAAGGGCAAGATGAGGTTAAAAAGTATTTGAAAGGTCTCACAGGTCTGCTTGAAATAAAACCTCGTGGGGACATCATAAGAGCATTAGTCACATATTGGGACTCCGCGCACAATGTCTTTCACTTCTCGGACTTCGAGCCCACCCCAACTGTGGAGGAGATGACCGGATACATTGGAAACACTAATATACCATTGGGGCATCAATATCTAATCGCCCCCAGGGTTGTCGTCGTACACCGGTTTTTAGACTCACTGAAGATAGCCAGAACGGTACGTAACCCAGATCTAGCACAAGGGTTTTGTACTTTAAACTTCATCTATCAAAGGTACGGTCACGTGGGATGTTTCGACAAGCCAGAAAACAAATTATGCAGCAAGGGTAATCGCCAGAAAAGGGAGGAGCACAGACGAGTTGCTTTCATGATAGCCTTTTTAGGACTCGTGGTATTCCCAAGGAAAGACGGGAACATTAATATAAAGGTAGCCGGAGTCGTCAGTACTTTGCTTGACCAAAGCGAAAGTACTCTTGCTCCTATGATACTATCGGACATATATCGAGCCCTCACAATCTGCAAAGCCGGGGGAGATTTTTTCGAAGGCTGTAATTTACTGCTACAGATGTGGATGATCGAGCACCTGTGTCACCGTACCCAATTCTTGAGATATGGGTTGGTTGAGAAAACTTGCATAAGCGAATTTTATACAAGGATTGATAGAACCGTCCTGCCCGAAGGAACATTGGCATGGAGGGCATACTTTCAGGCTCTCAGCGCAAGTCAAATACAATGGACGTTGGGTTGGTTACAGATAGACAGAATCGTGTACATGCCAGCGGCTAGGTTCCCCTTTCTCTTAATGGGACTTAAAAGCATTCAACCTTATGCGCCCAATCGGGTGTTGAGACAGCTCGGGAGGTGCCAGATAGTACCCAAAGAAGAAGACCTGAGTACCCAGGTTATTGAAATTGGTCCCGATGGTCAATTCCCAGAAGCAAGGGTCCGCCAGATCTGGAGCAAATGCCAATATCTGGAGGCAAACACTTGTGTGCAGGATCGAGCTAGAGGAGAGGTTGTACCCGGATATCTTACTTGGTACAAAGGAGAAACATCGGGTGAAAGACCAGCCAAAAGACCTCACCTCAGGGAATTTGCTGAAGCGTCACAAGAACAATGGGACTGGTTGGCTAAGGAAGAGGTTTACAGAACAAGGATCGGCAAGATAGAGCAACGGGTCCAAGATCTCCAATTTGAAAAGGATATGCAAGCCGCCGCCGAAGAAGGAGATAAAAAGAAGTTGGCACAGGAAAATGACTTTTTGAGGGCTCAAATCCAGCAAATGAAAAGGGATGCTGACAGACAATTGAGGAGTCGAGCAGACGAAAAATTGATAAAGGGTTTGAGAAGCCAAGTTGCCGATGTCCAAAGAGAATTGGAAGAATCGAAGACCCAAACAATGAGGGTCCATGCTAGTTGGAGAAATGAGGCACATCAACATGCACTTCACCTACAACGGGTGGAAGAAGATTACATTGAGATCATCACTAGTCTAAGGGAAGCAAATGTTATCCTCAGGGAGCGGGTTTTCAAGCAAGCCCGAGATGCCAGAGCAGACCTCGACCGTTGCCACGATTTGATGGCCCGACTGCAAGAACAAGTGGATAGGCTCCTAGACCAAGTCACCAACAATGCTCGAAGATTGGGGGTGAAAAACCAGCAGATAGAACAACTACTCAGAGAAAGGGACATGATCAAGGACAGAATTGGAGAAATAGGGCACTATGTCACCATGAAGTGTTTAGCTTGCGAACAGATGCCCCGCCCTGCCCTTTTTGCTTCAGTTATGGGCTACGTTCATCAGATCATGAGAGATTTAAGGGGACTACACAAGGACCTCACGCCAAGGCCCGCGGCAAGGCCGAATGATGCCTCGCGGGCCCCCAGGAATTTTAGATCATTAGACTTCTGATTTAAAAATGTATTTTGAAATAGTGAGTCAAGTTGGTTGGCATTTTATTTTCCTTTTTCGAGTCAAGCATTCCTCTATCTTTGTCGATTATTAAGACATGTTTTGTAACTTTAAGGTTTTGTTTGATATAAAAGTTACTGAATTTTGCCACAATCTTGTTACCAGAACTACGCTCGGTCTGATTCACGCGGGGACGTGATACGTAGGCAATCCACATAAGATTCGACCACCACTAAAAAGAAAGGAAAAGACACGAAGGTTAATAACAATAAGGCTTTCAAGGATAGTTGAAAAAAAAAAAAAAAAGAAAAGAAAAAGAAGAAAAAGAAAAGAAAAAAAGAGAAAAGCTGGAATGACGCATGTTACGAGTACATGTAGAAATGGTTATTTGATTAGGTGCATTAACATCCTACGTGCTATAACACATCTGTTAAACTCGGTAAACTAACAAGTTTGTTGCATTGCCAGAAAGTTTAGCAGTTGGTTTGACAGAATATACTGGCCAGCCACCACTACCGTACTAGATCTAAAGGGCCAATTACAACAAGCATGTCTAGCTCCGGTAAAAGCCTCGAGGAAGAGAAATCGGAGATGCAAATCATGAAAGAGGAGGTAGAACGGTTGAGACATCAGATAACAGAGATGCACCTAGCCTGGGCTAGGGGACAATCCTCGCCAAAGTTCAGAACATGAGGAAGTTATCAGAAAAGTTAAAAGCCTGGAGCAGTCCTTCAGGAACATGCACGGTTTGGGTACTTTCAGGGGGGAAAACCCATATGCCACCCACACTCCACCAGCCAAACCAAATCCTCCTCCGGTCACCCCTGTTTTTGTGGCACCTCCACCTGCTACTCTACAAAGGCCGTCCTGTGAGCCGCATGTTTAGATCCATGACAACTCTTACTATCCTCCAGAGCCTACTTTTAGGGCTCCTGAACCGCAATCACATACCCCTCACTGGGATAATCCGGCAGAACCGGAAAAGTACTTCCAAAGTTCAGAACATGAGGAAGTTATCAGAAAAGTTAAAAGCCTGGAGCAGTCCTTCAGGAACATGCACGGTTTGGGTAACCAGGTCAGTGTCGCTTACAAGGATCTGTGCCCGTTCCCCGACGTCCAATTACCGGCCGGGTTCAAAATGCCCAAGTTTGACCTATACGAGGGGCACGGTGATCCTGTAGCCCACCTCCGAGGGTTTTGTAGCAAAATGCGAGGAGCCGGAGGACGGGACGAGATTCTGATAGCTTACTTCGGTCAGAGTCTGGGAGGATCTGCGCGGGAGTGGTACACTAGACAGGACCCGAGCAGATGGTTTACGTGGGATGATTTGGCTCAAGCTTTTATCGGGCCAGTTCCAGTACAATCTTGAGATAATCCCCGACCGCTTATCATTGCTAAATTTAGAGAAGAAGCCCGCTGAAAGTTTCAGGGAGTTTGGTTTCCGCTGGAGGGAACAGGCAGCCAGGGTAGATCCGCCGATGAGAGAGAGCGAGATGGTGGATTACTTCTTGCAGACACTAGAGCCAACCTATTTCGGACATCTGGTAACGTCCGTGGGCAAATCATTCACCGAGGTGATAAAAATGGGGGCTATGATCGAGGAAGGTTTGAAGGCCAACAAGATCATGAGCTACTCAGCATTGAAAGCCACCACTCAGGCTATCCAAAGTGGTACTGGAAGAGTACTTGGGAAAAAGAGGAAAGAGGAAGTCGCGGCAGTCGAGTCCGGGGTATGGTTCAGAAATAGAGGCCCTGCACCCCAATATAGCCCGCCCCAGCCTCACCACCAAAATTACTTCCATAATCCATATAACCACCCGCAACATTACTATCCCGCACCTGATCCCCATTTTACTGTCCACCATGCACAGTCCTATTCTGCACCTCCCGTTCATGCACCGTGGCGTGCACCAAACCCCCAGAACAATCACCCACCCCCAAGAGCTTACAGAAACCCCTCGGGCGCGAATTTCCGTCCAAACCAGGCATTCAGAGGCGACAGGGCGCCGAGGCCAAAGACTTTCACTCCCTTAGGAGAGTCTTACACCAGTCCGTTCCACCGGTTGAAGCAAGTAGGGTTGCTAAATCCGGTTGAAGCTAAGCTACCAAATCCTCTTCCAAAGAACCTGGACTATTCAGTGAATTGTGCCTACTGCTCAGGATGTCCGGGACACGATACGGAAAAGTGTTGGAGGTTGAAGACGGCCATCCAGGAGCTCATTGACACTCGCAGGATTGAGGTCCAGACTCCAACAGAGCCCAACATCAACCAAAACCCGCTTCCAACTCATCATGAGACCAACATGATCGAGTTGGTACGGGCAAAAGAAGGAAAGGAGAAAGCCTCTCAGACTGTAATGATGATCAAGTCTAGCGGGGTAGGAATGAGAAAGGGGCCGAGCCTTGATGAGCCATCCATTTGCAAGAAGGACTTACCAGGAGGGTCGGAAGCAGAAAAGGGAAGTATGAACGGAGTACCGGTGAGGCCGGGGGAAGTAAAAATAGTTGTACCAGGGGCAGCAACCAAGCCCGTCTTGACGGTAGCAGGCGTTCGAAGGGATCCTTTCATCATCAAGCCAGCAATACAGTTGCCAATAACTGATAGTAGAGCTATTCCATGGAATTACGCTCGGATTACAACAACCTACAAAGGAAAGGAAGTGAAAGAGGAAGTTTGCGAAGCGCAAGGTTTGACCCGATCGGGGAGATGTTTTGCCCCCGCGGAATTGAGGAAGATCACTCCGGCGACATTGAAAAAGCCGGTAACTGATGAAGAGGCAGAAGAATTCCTGAAAAAGATGAAGCCGCATGACTATTCTATCTTAGAGCAGTTGAAGAAGACTCCTGCGCAAATATCATTGCTATCCTTGCTGATACATTCTGAAGAACATCGGCAAGCTTTGATGAAAGTTCTGAATGAGGCACACGTACCTGATAAAATCTCAGTGAGTCATTTGGAGAAGATCACCAATAGGATCTTCGAAGCGAATCGGATCACCTTCACCGATGATGAATTGCCCGAGGAAGGCACCGAGCACAACAAGGCTTTATATCTTACGGTAAAGTGTGAGGAGTCGGTGGTTACCAAAGTCCTTGTCGATAATGGGTCCAGTGCTAACATTTGTCCTCTCTCTACGCTGGACAAGTTGAAAGTGGACATCGGCAGGATACGCAAGAACATCATATGTGTTCGAGGGTTTGATGGAGGAGGCAAGGCATCGGTCGGGGACATAGTGTTAATCTTGACAATTGGGCCAGTGGAGTTCACCATGGAATTCCAGGTGCTGGACATGGTGGTGTCATATAACCTTCTGATAGGGCGACCATGGATCCATGCCGCAAGAGCAGTTCCATCCAGCTTACACCAACTCGTCAAGTTTGAGTGGGATCAATAGGAGATCGTCGTCCATGGAGAGAATGATCTACAACCAGGCACCATCGTCCCCTTTGTTGAGACAGAAGAAGATGTTGGGCCGTGGGTATACCAGATCTGCGATGTGGTATCCGCCAACCGAGTTCCAGAAGGGGAATGCATTCCCAATGACGGAATAACTACTGCAGACGTCATGGTGGCTCATGAAATATTGAGACACGGTTTCATACCCGGCAAAGGTCTAGGTGTATCTCTGCAAGGAATCATACAACCGGTATCCGTGGTCGAAAACGTAGGAACCTTCAGCTTGGGATTCAAGCCAACATCAGAGGACATCCAGCGAGCCAAAAGGAATAAGCAGAAGACATGGGTGCTCCCGAAGCCGGTTCCACGCCTTTCCCAATCTTTTGTTCGGTCCGGAGTAAGAGGACATCCGACGACAAAGATTCCCGGTCCTATGGTTAGGCCAGACGAAGAGTTCTTAAGAAAGTTCGAAGACCTATTCGCAGATGTGTGCATGCTCGAGGATGGCGAAGGATCCAGTCGTGCCGAGATACAGTTTGTGGGGTCGAAAGCAAAATTGAATAATTGGAAGGCTACTCCTCTCCCTGTCCGGAAGGAGTCTTGGTAGTCTGTTTTGGATTGTGTTTTTTCAAAATTTTGTGTTGGGGGCTGTCCCCGGAGTAAAATCCGTTTGTTTTAGTTCATTTTGATTTGAGTTTGCAAGCTTGTTTTTCCTTGTTCTGTTCCCATTAATGAAATTTTGTTCCCTTCGTGTCTAATTTTGTTTATTTTTCTTCTTTTTACTTTTCTGAACAGCTTTTTTTCAACTGATCTTAATGATATGGCATGCTTAAAGATTAATCAACCCAGTCTAGAAAGTCAATCGGGTTTGGAAATAATAACGCATGGAAATAAGAAATGACGAGAGTGAATCGGAATACGGCGATGATGAAGGCGTAGAAGAAATCGGTGAAGAATTAAGTCACTTCGAGGAAAAACCCAAACGAAATTTAAGTGATACTGAGGCTGTTAATCTGGGGAACACAGATGACGTCAAAGAAACCAGAATAAGTGTCCATATTGAACCCAACCCGAGAGAGGAATTGATCAAAACACTCATGGAGTTTAAAGACATTTTCGCATGGTCGTACGACGACATGCCAGGACTCAGCACTGATCTAGTGGTTCATAAATTACCCACCGATCCAGCATATCCTCCCGTCAAGCAAAAACTGCGGAAGTTCAAAACGGAGATGAGTGTAAAGATCAAGGAGGAAGTAACCAAGCAGTTGCAGGCGAAAGTCATTCGTGTCACTCGATACCCCGAATGGTTGGCTAACGTAGTACCGGTGCCAAAGAAAGACGGAAAAATCAGAGTATGCGTGGACTACCGTAATCTCAACAAGGCGAGTCCTAAGGATAATTTCCCACTTCCCAATATCCATATCCTGATTGATAATTGCGCTGGACGCGAAATCGGATCCTTTGTGGACTGTTATGCGGGATATCATCAGATTTTGATGGATGAAGAGGACGCAGAAAAGACGGCTTTTATCACACCGTGGGGGACTTATTGCTACCGGGTGATGCCGTTCGGTTTGAAGAACGCAGGGGCAACATACATGAGGGCAATGACTACGGTATTCCATGACATGATACACAAGGAAATTGAAGTGTACGTGGATGATGTGATCATAAAATCTAGACGTCAAGAGGACCACGTTGCCGACCTCAGGAAGTTCTTTCAAAGACTCCGAAGATATGACATCAAGCTCAATCCGGCCAAGTGTGCATTCGGAGTTCCATCCGGAAAGTTGCTAGGATTCATCGTCAGCCGATGGGGCATTGAGTTGGACCCATCCAAAATCAAGTCCATTCAAGAGCTACCCCCGCCAAAGAATAAAACAGAGGTAATGAGTCTTGTTGGGAAGGTTAAATTACATCAGTAGGTTTATTGCTCAACTTACAGCAACCTGTGAACCCATATTCCGTCTGTTGAAGAAAGACGCTGCGATAGAATGGATGACAGAATGTCAGGAAGCGTTCGACCAAATCAAAGGATATCTATCAAACCCACCCGTGCTAGTCCCGCCTGAACCGGGTAGACCCCTGATTCTTTATCTAACGGTTTTGGAGAATTCGTTCGGCTGCGTACTGGGGCAGCATGATCTTACTGGCAGGAAGGAACGGGCCATTTATTACCTCAGTAAGAAATTCACAGTCCACGAGGTCAAGTACACCCATCTAGAAAAAACATGTTGCGCTTTGACTTGGGTAGCCCAAAAGTTGAAACATTATTTGTCTTCTTACACCACTTACCTCATTTCGCGTTTGGATCCGTCGAAGTATATTTTCCAGAAACCTATGCCTACAGGGAGGTTGGCAAAATGGCAAATATTACTTACAGAGTTCGACATCATATACGTGACAAGGACGGCTATGAAAGCTCAAGCCCTAGCCGATCACTTAGCCGAGAATCATGTTGATGTTGAATACGAACCTTTGAGGACGTATTTTCCAGACGAAGAAGTATTGCAAATTGATGGGTTGGAACTAACCGAGGAGCCGGGTTGGAAGCTTTTCTTCGACGGGGCGGCGAACGCAAAAGGAGTCGGAGTAGGGGCTGTGCTTATCTCTGAAACAGGACATCATTATCCTGTCACTGCTCAACTGCATTTTCATTGTACCAATAATATGGCCGAGTACGAGGCATGTATCTTGGGGTTGCGATTAGCGGTGGACATGGATGTACAGGACGTCTTGGTCTTGGGAGACTCGGACCTTCTGGTACATCAGATTCAGGGAGAATGGGAAACCAGAGATTTAAAGCTTATCCCATATCGTCAGTGTTTGCATGATTTGACCAAACGCTTTCGATCGGTAGAATTCAGGCACATCCCAAGGATGCATAATGAGGTTGCCGACGCTCTAGCTACTTTAGCATCGATGCTACATCACCCGGACAAGGTTCGTGTCGATCCGTTACATATCCATGTCCGGAATCAACATGCTTATGGTAATGTGATAGAGGAAGAGGTGGATGGTGAGCCGTGGTTTCATGATGTCAAGGAATACCTCAGGTTAGGAGTATACCCGGAGCAAGCAACCGGAGATCAAAAGCGAGCTATTCGGCGGTTGGCGAACGGATTTTTCCTTAGTGGAGGGGTGCTGTACAAAAGGACCCCAGACTTGGGATTGTTAAGATGCATAGATGCAAGTCAAGCCACGACAGTGATGACAGACATACACTCGGGAGTTTGTGGACCACACATGAGCGGGTACGTATTGGCAAAGAAGATTCTTCGAGCAGGATATTACTGGCTCACGATGGAGCGTGATTGCATAGGTTTCGTGCGAAGATGCCATCAGTGTCAGATACACGGAGATTTGATTCATTCTCCACCAACTGAATTGCATACAATGTCAGCACCATGGCCGTTTGTTGCATGGGGTATGGATGTTATTGGACCTATAGAGCCTGCGGCTTCCAATGGTCATAGGTTCATTCCTGGTAACGATCGATTATTTTACCAAGTGGGTGGAGGCCAAAACATTCAAATCGGTGACCAAGAAGGCGGTGGTGGATTTCGTACATTCCCACATCATCTGCAGGTTTGGAATTCCAAAGATAATCATCACAGATAACGGTGCCAATCTTAACAGTGGATTGATGAAGGAGGTTTGCCAACAGTTCAAGATCACACACCGAAATGCCACACCGTATCGTCCCAAAGCGAATGGTGCGGTTGAGGCAGCAAACAAGAATGTAAAGAAGATATTGAGGAAGATGGTAGAAAGGTCCAGGTAATGGAATGAAAAGTTACCATTTGCACTGTTGGGTTATCGCACTACCGTCCGGACTTCGGTAGGTGCAACTCCTTACTTGTTGGTGTACGGGACTGAAGCAGTAATACCCGCAGAAGTTGAAATTCCATCCCTCCGAATTGTCGCTGAAGCTGAGATCGACGATGATGAATGGGTCAAAACCCGATTAGAGCAATTGAGCTTGATCGATGAAAAGAGATTGACAGCAGTATGTCATGGCCAATTGTATCAAAAGAGAATGGCAAGAGCATATAACAAGAAGGTACGTCCCAAGAAATTTGAAGTGGGACAGCATGTGCTGAAGAGAGTTCTACCACATCAGGCCGAAGCGAAAGGCAAGTTCGCTCCAAATTGGCAGGGACCATTTGTGGTGACTAGAGTATTATCCAACGGCGCTCTATGTCTAACCGATGTTGAGGGAAGATGCACCGATATGGCTATCAATTCTGATGCAGTCAAGAGATATTATGTGTAATCTTTAATGCATTTGGCAACGTTTGGTTTCGTTTGTTGTGTATTTGGCATTTTTCGGAGAATGAAATGACAGAGGCAATTTTTCTACTACCCAAACACTTTAACCCTTGTTCTCCCCTTTGAGCCTTAATTATTCTTTCATATACCCTCTTTCGGAATCACCAAGGAAGATGTGTAACAAAATAGAAAAAGAAACAAAGAAAAGACACAAGAAAAAGTGAACTACGTTCGACCTGATTCCTCAAGAAGGATACGTAGGCGCCACACGGCTCGGTCATAATAAAAACAAAATCAAAGATCCCCCAAGCAACAAAACTGGGGCAGAAGTCATTATTTCGTTTGAAAGATAGTGTGGATTCCGAAAGTTGTAATAAGCTAACCGTTGAGGGCAAACCCCTTTCTTTAGCTTCACGCGCAGAAACCACATTAAGAACCAAAAAGACCTCTCGATCAGTATTCGAGAAATGCCAAGTCATGCGAATGAAAGCCAAAAGTGACATCCCGACCCAAGATTGAATCCAGGGTGCACAAGCCGAAAGGGGATAACACTCTAGAGGGAATCTCATGGGTAATACCCCACCGCCAGGAAAGAAAGCGTAAAGAAGAGAGTCTTAACGGTGAAAACCCTCGCGGGCACCTTAAGGCGAAGAAAGTTAAGAGAAGTAAAAGGAGAGAGTCTTACGGTGAAAACTTTTACGGGCACCTTAAGGCGACGGGAGATAGAGAGAAATGAGAGAATCTCATTAGTGAAAACCCTTTGAAGGGCACCGTGAGGTGACAGGGCGAGATGGTTACAAGGTGTCTGCACGAGACAAGGTTTGGACACCCGTTTACCTCTAGCAGGACGCGGCATCAGAAAGTGATTGATATGAATAGACTGGGTAGTTTAATCTCAAAGGCGCGGCATAACCATTGGATCACGCACACATTCAGATAAGTTTTCCTATTCTTGAGTTCAGAAAAGTTTTTCTCTTCTTTTGTCATTTGCGGTCAGTATTCTTTTCTTTTCTTTCATTTTTCGAAAATTGATTTTTCAAAGCTTACTACCAAGTCTCCCAAAGCAGTATAATGAAAATGAATAGGCATGGAACGAGGCAATAAGGCAAAAAATCATTCCGATAGTAAGATTGGAACGACAGGCTGATCGGAAGGTTCGCAGGAATTACGGAGTATGATGGACACATGTGGCACGTCCGAAAGATGATTTCACGCAACAGATCACCGGCTAAAAAGAGTCGGATCAAACCAAAGATTGGAATGAAAGGGAAAAATGAGAAATCGTTCGTGGAAAGAGCATCGTCCCCAGCAAGCGTCGAAGTCATCCTCGAAATGCGAGAGAGGCCAAGCAGCTGAAAGAGAAAAGAAAATGGCCCCAACAAGAGTGGCACGACCACTCACCGCGTTTTGAAACTAACAATTTTTCTTTGATTTAAAGCAGGAAAAGAGGGTTCGTTGGCGGAAAAGCATACCATCCAGAAGTTTATCAAACTGGGACAGAAAATTTTCTCCCGTTGCGAAAATTTTCTTGAAAGCAAAGACCCAATGGATAAGGGTAGAAAGCAACACAAGACTTCGGGAAATACCAGCTCCGAGCAGAATAGTTTGGAGAAAGGCCAGACAACACGAAGGAAGTGATCTTTGAGCCGGTATCATCCCCAGCAATTGTTGGGAAAATGAAACACCGACTTCGAGATTCCCGCGGCAGCATTATATCCCATAAGTTTTCAAAGAAGCAGAGGTGTGAGTCCTAGAGGAGGAATGGGGAGAAGGAAATAAAGAATACTTCCCCAAGCAGCATCATCACTAGCAGGTAAATAGACAGTTCCGAAGATATCTCCAGCAGCCAAAGGAAAAGTAACACGACCCACGGGGAAGGCAATTCCAAGACAAGGCAATTCAGAAGAAAGGTGGCCCAAGAGGCAATGCAGGAAGAAGAAAATGGTACAAAAGGCAAAGGAAGGTAATCAAGATAGGTTGAAATCAGTGAGTAGTAGTTGAAGTCAGGGAGCCCGCCTGGAGAATGGAGTGGCGACTTAGTTTCGAAGTTATAGTTGAAGTCAGGGAGCCCGCCTGGAGAATGGAGTGGCGATCTTATTTGTGAAGTTGTAGTCGAAGTCAGGGAGCCCGCCTGGAGAATGGAGTGGCGATTTTATTTTGAAGTAGTAGTTGAAGTCAGGGAGCCCGCCTGAAGAATGGAGTGGCGATTTTATTTTGAAGTTATAGTTGAAGTCAGGGAGCCCGCCTGGAGAATGGAGTGGCGAATTTATTTAAAAGTTGTAGTTGAAGTCAGGGAGCCCGCCTGGAGAATGGAGTGGCGATTTTATTTTGAAATAGTAGTTGAAGTCAGGGAGCCCGCCTGGAGAATGGAGTGGCGAATTTATTTAAAAGTTGTAGTTGAAGTCAGGGAGCCCGCCTGGAGAATAGAGTGGCAAATTTATTTAAAAGTTGTAGTGGAAGTCAGGGAGCCCGCCTGTGTCACGCCCCAAATCGAGGGACATGACCGGCGCCTGACCAGGTTGCCCCAGTCAAGCGGACCTGGGTGCCTTTCATTCCCACGCGTTAACCATGTGTTGATTGTTTCTCATTAACCAAATATTTTACCAATAATGACTGATTTCATAATGCATAAACATAACCATGTGATTGATTTACTAATAAGTTCATAATTTATATTTACAACGCCCCATACATATACATAGGCCACAATCCCACAGTTTACATGTCTACAGAGCCTCTAGGATACAAAAGGGAAATACAATACTTGCCGGTAACAAGGCTCCGGCTATACCTTACAAAACCAAAATGAAATCTAAACGGAAGTGGCATGAACCACACAAGGCCCCGAGGAAGAAAGGGGCTCACCAAAAACGGGCAGTGGAGGATGAAGGATACTACCTGCCGATGTGCTGAAGTGCCTGCTACAGATCCACCTACAATCATAACACGAATGTAGCGTCCCCGGCAAAAAGGGACGTCAGTACACTTGAATTGTACTGGTATGTATGGACAAACTTTGTCCCAAGTAAACTCAAGCCATTAAATTACATCAACAATTAATTAAGCCAACCAACCATGTTTCCACATTTTCCTCATTTCAAATAATTCTCACACAAAGCACTTTCTACGATCAACCAATTTAACAATAACCAATCAATCACGTAAAGCACAAGTAGTCAAACAAAGGGGCAATCGGTGCCCCACAGGTTGCAAACTCTCCTGCTGTCTCCTTTCACAATTTCACATTATTGATTTTTGTATCAATTTTCAATAGCGATTTCGATCGCTTTCCATCCTTGCCCCTGACCACCCTTATTACCTCGGCCACCCTTATCACCCCAACCCACACCTTATTTCCCTACGTTGCGGCGCGCAACACGACCCCGCCTTACAGTTGAGAACACAACAATTTCAAACAGCGCAGATAAGGTACTACACACAATTTCAACAAGTTCAAATAAGCAACTTACACATTGGTTCATGTTCTCAATTTCTTCTCAAGCCAATATCAAAACCAAGTTACAAGTATTCCAAAATCGAAAATGCCCACATAATCATGTTCAACAATTTACCACAATTAAGGTGTTTCAAATTCCTTCCACAATAGGCCAAATATGCCATCACAATGGTTGTTCCCAATTCTTTACCAATCTCGATTACCTTTTTATCTTTCCATTCATATTTCATACCACACCACACGTAGTTCAACATCAATCAAATGCTCAACAAGGAAATCAAACAATTACATAAAATTTCTCAATTTGACACATGCCAAAACAATTCGCACACATTTGGGCGATTTTACAAGAATCAAAATTAGCCATACATACCTGGTGATGAGTTTTCTTCCGTTAACTTCCTACTTTATGCTTACCCACGCTATCTTACTCTTGCCAACCTTGTTCTTGAAGACTCTTACTTCTACTCACTTCTTTTACTAAAAATCAAGTTCAATAATCATGCATGAGTGTAAAAATTCTATTTTTAAAAGTTATTATATGCAAACCTCTCTTTACCCAATTAAAACTGAAAATCAAAGAAAATAGTTAGGGTTTTTACCTTGAAAAGATTGGGGAAGTTGAATCCTTGCCCTAAGATCCCTTGGAATTAAGATGGTTGGAACAATCTTTGAAGATGAAAGATTTCTCTCTCTAAAAACCCTCTCTTCTCTCTAATTTTTGGTAAGATGATATGATAAAATGAAGAAGAAGGGTGTTATATTAAAGAAGGGATCGGGTCAAAATGTTACAAAAATCTGGGCCGGGGTCAAATATGCGGTGCACTATGCGACCGCAGAATCAACATGCGGTCCGCATAGTGACCGCAGAATTGCCCCAAATTTTACAAGGTTCTGTTAAGGAATGCGGCCAGAATGCGGTCCGCATGTTTGATCTGCGGTCGCAAAATGCACCGCAGATTTGACATGCGATCGCATATCGACCGAACATTTGACACGATTTTTGGAAACTCTCTGGAACGTTTTGCGGCAAGAATGCGGTCCGCATGTCAGGTTTGCGGTCGCATTCTTGACCGCATATTTGACATTTTTCGGAAAAATTAATTCTCTACATTTTTTAAACTTAAATCACTACCAAGGGTCCGAACCATTTTTGAAGAATTCTACGCATTCCTAACACATTTATTCGGACCATGACACAATAGCTACTAGGTTTTATGCACAATTATTTTACGGGGCCTTACAGCCTGGAGAATGGAGTGGCTATTTTATTTTGAAAAAGTAGTTGAAGTCAGGAAGCCCGCCTGGAGAATGGAGTGGCGATTTTATTTCGAAGTTATAGTTGAAGTCAGGGAGCCCGCCTGGAGAATGGAGTGGCGAATTTATTTCGAAGTTATAGTTGAAGTCAGGGAGCTCGCCTGGAGAATGGAGTGGCGATCTTATTTGTGAAGTTGTAGTCGAAGTCAGGGAGCCCGCCTGGAGAATGAAGTGGCGATTTTATTTTGAAGTAGTAGTTGAAGTCAGGGAGCCCGTCTGGAGAATGGAGTGGCGACTTAGTTTCGAAGTTATAGTTGAAGTCAGGGAGCCCGCCTGGTGAATGGAGTGGCGAATTTATTTAAAAGTTGTAGTTGAAGTCAGGAAGCCCGCCTGGAGAATGGAGTGGCGATTTTATTTTGAAATAGTAGTTGAAGTCAGGGAGCCCGCCTGGAGAATGGAATGGCGAATTTATTTAAAAGTTGTAGTTGAAGTCAGGGAGCCCGCCTGGAGAATGGAGTGGCAAATTTATTTAAAAGTTGTAGTGGAAGTCAGGGAGCCCGCCTGGAGAATGGAGTGGCGATTTTATTTTGAAATAGTAGTTGAAGTCAGGAAGCCCGCCTGGAGAATGGAGTGGCAATTTTATTTCGAAGTTATAGTTGAAGTCAGGGAGCCCGCCTGGAGAATGGAGTGGCGAATTTATTTAAAAGTTGTAGTTGAAGTCAGGAAGCCCGCCTGAAGAATGGAGTGGCGATTTATTTTGAAGTTGTAATTGAAGTCAGGGAGCCCGCCTGAAGAATGGAGTGGCGATTTATTGTTGAAGTTGGTTGAGGAAAGCGGTAGAGCATAACGGAAATCCCCAGCGTGAATCCAAGTTCATAATCGAAAGGAAGGCAACAAGGATCAGAAAGACCGGTACAAACTTCGAAGGAGAATAGTTCGAAGATTACAAAGGAAGGGACCAACAGTCGGAGTTCGGCAATCAAGATAGGCCGAAATAACAATTGTTAGAAGAGAAGAAGTACGTGAAGAAACATCAAGGCCAACAGGATGGCAAGGAACATGGCAAGATCGAGTTGAAAAGATAGATAAGAATTTGCAATACTGTAACTTAGTCTAGCTTCTTACTTTTCGTTGGTACGATGTAATAAGGAGGTCGGTTAAGCAGTAGAAACAGCAGTAATAGCAGTAACAGCAGTAACAGCGAGATCGCAACAGTCATGGTAGTCCCAGACTACCAAAACTTCTCGAACTACATTGACCTGATTCCTGTTTAGCCCAGGATATGTAGGGGACCTTCTGGAGCAAAGGTTCGGTCAAAGTTTTCCAAAAAATGCTTCACACGGAGTGCTCAAACGGGAAAAAATCGCTCGTACCCGCTCACTTATCTTTGCACGAAAACTCTTCATGTTCCCGCGCAAAGAGGGGCAGCTGTGAGCACGTGATTTTTGCCCTCACGGCAATTACTCCCAGAAAATTCAAAATAAAATAGTTTCATGTTGGGCATGATTTTTGTGATTTTTGTGTTATTTTTATCTTACATTTGCATTTTTGTGTGCGTGTTTATTTATTTAAATTAGTAAAATACAAAAAATATATATATTATGTTTTTGCATTTTTTAGTGTTTAATATCAAAATTATGTGATTTACATTTGCATTTTTGTGTGCGTGTTTAAATTAGTAAAATACAAAAAATATATATATTATGTTTTTGCATTTTTTAGTGTTTAATATCAAAATTATGTGATTTACATTTAAGTGATATGTAATTATGTAGGATAATTGTAGTAAAAATTAATTGTGTTACAAGTTAATATATATATATATATATATATATATATATATATATATATATATATATGTGTTACAAGTTAATATATATATATATATATATATACATATATATGTAATACATCATGGAGTCTAGTTTTTAAGGAATGAAAAGATATGATTGGGCCAAAACCCAATTCCATACAGCAAGGCCCAAACCACTGGACCAATGCCCCAGCCCACACGCCCCAGCTCACCCGGCCTCACCCCCTTTTTCTTTAATGTTTTAATCTTAACCGTAGATTCACCTTGATCCAACGGCTGGGGATTAAACACCCATTTTAATTACACCAAACACCCCCAAACCTTATTCACCGATCCATTTCACCATACCCTCGTCTCTAAATCTTCCGCCGCCCTTTTCCGCCTTCGACCGCCGGCCGGAAATCACCTCCGCCGGCGGCCGGTACCCAATCACTCCCATTTTAACACCAATTGATCTCCTCACCTCCCTCTCTTCGAATCCGGCCTCCGTTAGTCTCGAATCCATCCCGAGCTTGTCGAATATTGAATCAAAGGTTGCCGGAATTTGAAAATCATGCCAAACCTCACCAAAATCACACCATGGCTTCCCCTCACCTCCCTCATACACCTACCGGCTTTAGTTTTGTTCGAATCAAGCCCTAACCCCTTTACCCCCAAACCGAGCCCTCAGGAACCCTAGAATTAGGAAATTAGGGATTTCATTCGAATTGGGATAAATTGAGGTTAATAAACTTTAATTGGAATGTTTTCATTTGAAAACATTTCAATTAAAGTCTATTTGACTTCAAACGTGCAACCTCGACTTCTTTCGAACC
Organism: Nicotiana noctiflora; assembly: GCA_032618575.1. Taxonomy (NCBI): domain Eukaryota; kingdom Viridiplantae; phylum Streptophyta; class Magnoliopsida; order Solanales; family Solanaceae; genus Nicotiana; species Nicotiana noctiflora. Next base: position 73,707 of record JASVEL010000434.1, read on the forward strand.
CGAGTCGGCCAAGTTCCAATCCTTTGCTTTAAGGTATTTCTGTTCTTGATTAATTGTATTTGTCGTTGCAGTTTAAGTGTTTTTTTTAAGCTTTTAGTTTTCGTTTTGTTGTTCCACCAAGTCTCTGCTGTCTTCATCTCTTTGGGGCCTCTTTATTTGGCCGATTCTTGTTGTTTCTTTGATTGAAATGTATGATATGCTTAGTATGATTAAGGTCGTCAAGCTAATTAGTTCATATTGGTTGGTATCTTATTGTGTTGAAACCATGAATCACGGATTGTTGGTCGTTTGTTTGCTCTTGATTGTATACATAGGATCAATTAAGTAATTGTCGTCATTTAGTTATACGATTTTTTCCTATTAAAACACTGGTTGGCGATTAATGTTGTTGAATTGATCCGAAAGCATCACTAAGTGAAGGTCTTGAATTGTTGTGACTTTAAATTAAATCCAGAATCTGCTGTGGCTGTTAGTGTAGGATGATTAATCAGACTTAGCATATTAAAATGCCCTGCATAGCCTAGTGGAACCTGCTGTTACAACAGGGCACTCCACCAGTTTTCCACTCAGCTTTTAATTTAAGATTAAGCCCACACTTGACAGGATTTAGTGGCTGAAAACAGAGGGGTTAGTGGGTTGGCAGAGCAGGGATGGGCAAGGTTTTGAGTGGATTTTTGCTGGTCCTTGGCTTTTAGAGATAGGGGTCTGTTTTGGTTATAAATAGGAGGCTGCAGAGAATAGGCAAGGTCCTGGTTTTTCTCTAGAAAAAAGAAGCAGACATTAGGGAGACTGAGAGAGCAATATAGACATTGGACCTACAATAAGTTCAAACATACACAGTGGTAGTGATTTTTGAGAAAGGATTCTGGAAATATAGTAATAGACAGACATTGATATCCAGAGATATCTTATAAAGAACAGTGATATAGAGATCAAAAATAGTTACTGCTTCATTGGGCTGTTATTTGAAGTTCACAGGGGTCTTTTGCATCTATTGCTGGTTTGGTTGTTCTGTTGTTTGAGGTTTTGATACTGGTTTTGTTGTTGGTTGTGTTTGGACATTGCTGTGGTTTGTTTTATTTGCTGTTGGGTGTCAAAATTGGGCTGCTGGTTCACTGGTTGGTGGTGTTTAAGTATTTCTGGTTCATTTGTTGCTGAGTGTGGTATCTGTTTCACTGAGTGTGGTGGTCTAGACTACTACTGGTGGGCTGTTGTATTTGTTGCTGTTCTGTGTTTGTTTGATGTTGCTGTGAACTGCTTGCCATCACTGACCTCCTTTTCTTTCTTCTTCCATACTCCAGGTACACATCTTTGTCATTATAGCTTCTTGGTTCGAAAAAGAATGAAGCCTGATTCTCTCTTTTAGATCTGTTTAACACATGTAGTTTAAAAATAAAAACTATAAGTATAGTAATTAAATCTGTCTTACTGGATTTTGGGGAGAGATAATTCCAAAGGATATAGACATTGATACCCAGAGAAATTTGAGAGAAAAACAGTGATAGAGGACTTTTGGGAGAGCATTCGGAAAGATACAAATAGATACACACATCCACAGCATAGACACCCACGTACACCCATAAAAATAGACTCAAGTATTCACTGTTTGCCTCTGTTCTTCTGTTGCTTCTGTTGGTTGTGGTTGCTGGGTGGTTGTGGTGTTTGTTGTTGCTGCTGTTTGTTGTCAAGGTTGTTGTTGCTGTTGGTCTGTTGTTGTGGTGGTTGTTCTGTCCTGCTCCTGCTGTGTTGTTGTGGTGTTTTGTTGTTGCTGCTGTTTGTTGTCAAGGTTGTTGTTGCTGTTGGTCTATTGTTGTGGTGGTTGTTTTGTCCTGCTCCTGCTGTCGTTGTTGTGTTTGTTGTTGTATCTCCCTGCTGCTGCAACTGACCTCTCCTTGTTGTAATTGCCAGGTACATTGCTGAATTCAATTTGATGTAACTTGGGATTAACATATGAAATAAAAAATGGAGTTCGATTTCAACAATACATTCTGTCATTATCAAATGTCCCTTTGCTCACGTAAAATGTGTAAAGGATTACAGTATTCTGATTACCTCCCCTATTAAACTATTGTTGCTTTGTTTTCTTTATATTCGAGTGAAGACGGTGAGTCATTATCATAGTAATTTTGAACAGTTAGTTTCAACTTTATTATAGTTTGGTTTTAGCTTGTGATTGGAATGATTAGAATGAATTAACTAAAGATTGTAAATATCAGTGAATTGGTGATGTTAATTCTGTTATGTCCAGTTATGTTAGTTATTCCTATAATTCCGTCAATTCTAGTGTTGGATAATTCCTTCATTTTTAGTTAGATTAATATTAGTTTATAATCTAGAACTTGCACAGCTATAAAGAAAAAAAACATGGAAAACTCGTTGTCTTGTATAAACCTGCCGAAGAGAGTGTGTGTTTGTGTATGAAATTAAAAATCCGTTGGCGACCTGGTAAAAAATGCAGCAAATTAATCAGGCTATCTTGTAATTGTCAGCTACCTTGCAAATTTCTTTTAATGTAGTAAATTGAAAGAAACAATTATCCGGTGAATTTTTATCTTTATTTTTGGGCCTGACTTAGGCCCAGCGCGGGAACAATAATATGTATGAATTGGGTTCTTTGGACAATAGGTTAAAATGGTACTAGGCCCGTTAATGTTTAATTGGTAAACTAAGGTAATTTTCTTAGTAACATCCGTTAGGACTTTCTTTCCATTTGATACAAAAACAAAGCAATAGAAAATTTATTTATGCTAGGTATAACCTTAAATAATAATGAGACGAGCCTCGCCACACAAAAAAAAATACACAATTGCGGGGCCCTCAAATTAGTCGTTATAAAAACTTAGACTTGGAAGGACCGTTTAGTGAATTTCACGGTCCTTTCCCAAAGTTAATAAGGACGATAGACTCTTTAGGCACGATTCGTAAGTAAATTACTTTCCTAAATACGGGTGCGCATTTATGTGACCCAAATCTTACTCTCGGCGAAACTGAAATACATTAAAGTCACAGGCGTACTGGTTGCGGTGTGACTCGAAATGTGTTTTCGTGACATCGTAATTCTTCTAAAAAATAAAAGCGGAGCATTAAGAATACATAGTTAAAATATATAAAGAAATCAGATAAAAGCAAAAAGTGCAATTGAGCGACCGTGCTAAAACCACGGAATCCGGGAGTGCCTAACACCTTCTCCCGGGTTAACAGAGTTCCTTATCTAGTTTTTCTAGTTTCGCAGACTATGTTACAAAGTCATAAATTTCCTCGGTTCGGGATCAAACCGGTGACTTGGGACACCATAAATCTCCCAAGTGGCGACTCCGAATCTCTTAATAAATGAATCCCGTTTTGGTTGTCCTTTAATTGGAAAAACTCTCTTTTATACTTCGCGCCCGCGCGGGTACGGAAAAAGGAGGTGTGACACTATCGGACGAGGAAAGGTACGTGTTTTATTAGTTTTAACTGACTACTTTTCTAAGTGGGTAGAAGCAGGTGCCTACGCCCAAATTCGCGAACAAGAAGTCATAGCCTTCATCTGGAAAAATATCATATGCCGCTTCGGCATCCCCTAAGAGATAACGTGTGACAACGGACGACAGTTCATAGGACAAAAGACAACCACTTTTTCGACAAATGGCGCATCAAAAGAATACTCTCAACGCCATATCATCCGACCGCCAACGGTCAAGCAGAATCGTCCAATAAGACCATATTAAATATCCTGAAGAAAAAACTCGAAGACGCCAAGGGATTGTGGCCCGAATTGCTACTAGAAGTATTGTGGGCCCATAGAACCACCCTCAAATTCTCCACAGGAGAGACTCCCTACTCATTAGTCTACGGGACCGACGCCATCATACTAGTGGAAGTCGGTAAACCAAGCCTCAGATACTCGCACACAAACGGAGATGAGAATGACGCGAGCCGACTACAAGACTTGGACGAAGCCGAAGAAAGAAGAGAAATGGCCCACATCATATTAGTGGCCCAAAAACAGCAGGTCGAGAGATACTACAACAAAAGGACGAAAATTCGTCCACTCAAAACAAGCGACTATGTGCTAAAAGCCAAGACATTGGCATCCAAAGATCCCAACGAAGGGAAGCTCGGCACCAATTGGGACGGGCCCTACAAAATCATCGCAGTTGCAGACAAAGGCTCCTTCAAGTTAGAAACCATGGACGGAAAGGAACTCCAAAATAACTGGAACATCTCACACCTCAAACGTTTCCACTTCTGAAAGGCATCCCCCAAGCCGTACTCTTTTTCCCTCATCCGAGTTGTGTCCCAATTGGGTTTTCTCGGAGAATTTTTTAATGAGGCGACGAAGGAGATGCCCGGAATCGTTTACAAGGTTATTCTGATACACCAAGCGTACCACCAACCAGCACAAATGGTGCATCACAGGGACTAGGGCTACATCCATAATGAATAAAAGGCTACGTCCACATCCAATGAATGTAAGGCTATGGCTATCTCCAATAAATGAATGGCTACGGCCTCCTCCAATGAATAAACAGCTACGGACACCTCCAATGAATAAACGGCTACGGCCACCTCCAATGAATCTAAGGCTACGGCCATCTCCAATGAATGAATGGCTACGGCCACCTCCAATGAATAAAAGGCTACGACCACCTCCAATGAATGTAAGGCTACGACCATCTCCTATGTATGAAAGGCTACGGCCGTCTCCAATGAATAAAAAGTTACGGCCTCCTCCAGTTAAAATAAAAGGCTAAGGCCTTAATGACGAAAGAAGAGGCTACGACCTCCTCTAGTTAAAATAAAAGGCTAATGCCTTAATGATGAAAGGAGAGGCTATGGCCTCCTCCAGTTAAAACAAAAGGCGAAGGCCTTAACAATAAAAGGAGAGGCTACGGCCTCCCCCAGTTAAAATAAAAGGCTAAGGCCTTAATGACGAAAGGAGAGGATACAACCTCCTCCTGTTAAAACAAAAGGCTAAGACCTTAACGATGAAAGGAGAGGCTACGGCCTCCTCCAGTTAAAATAAAAGGCTAAGGCCTTAATGACGAAAGGAGAGGCTACGGCCTCTTCCAGTTAAAACAAAAGGCTAAGGCCTTAACGACGAAAGGAGAGGTTACGACCCCCTCCAGTCAAAATAAAAGGCTAATGCCTTAATGAAGAAAGGAGAGGCTACAGCCTCCTCCAGTTAAAATAAAAGGCTAAGGCCTTAATAACGAAAGGAGAGGCTATGGCCTCCTCCAGTTAAAACAAAGGGCTAAGGCCTTAATGACGAAAGGAGAGGTTATGACCCCCTCCATTCAAAGTAAAAGGCTAAGGCCTTAACGACGAAAGGAGAGGCTACGACCTCCTCCGATTAAAATAAAAGGCTAAGGCCTTAATGATGAAAGGAGAGGCTACGGCCTCCTCCAGTTAAAACAAAGGGCTAAGGCCTTAACGACGAAAGGAGAGGTTACGGCCCCCTCCAGTCAAAGTAAAAGGCTAAGGCCTTAACGACGAAAGGAGAGGCTACGGCCTCCTCCAGTTAAAATAAAAGGCTAAGGCCTTAATGACGAAAGGAGAGGCTACGACCTCCTCCAGTTAAAACAAAAGGCTAAGGCCTTAATGACAAAAGGAGAGGTTACGGCCCCCTCCAGTCAAAATAAAAGGCTAAGGCCTTAATGACGAAAGAAGAGGCTACGACCTCCTCCAGTTAAAATAAAAGGCTAAGGCCTTAATGACGAAAGGAGAGGTTACGGGATCCTCTAGTTAAAATAAAGGGCTAAGGCCTTTAATGACGAAAGGAGAGGCTACGGCCTCCTCCAGTTAAAATAAAAGGCTAAGGCCTTAATGATGAAAGGAGAGGCTACGACCTCCTCCAGTTAAAATAAAAGGCTAAGGCCTTAAGGACGAAAGGATAGGCTACGACCTCCTCCAGTTAAAACAAAAGGCTAAGGCCTTAACGACGAAAGGACAGGCTACGACCTCCTCCAGTTAAAACAAAAGGCTATGGCCTTAGGGACGCAAGATATTATAGTTCGACCTCGCTCGAACTAGGACTCAGGCTCAGTGCCTTCGCCATCAATATATAAGTTCGACCTCGCTCGAACTAAGACTCAGGCTAAGTGCCTTCGCCATTAAAATATAGGTTCGACCTAGTTCGATCCGAGACTCAGGCTAAGTGCCTTCGCCATAAATTTTTTTATAAGTTTGACCTCGCTCAAATAGAGGGCTACGCCCCGAACAGTACGGTAATAAAAACAAATGAAGGATAAACAACTCTGGAGAGGTTGACAAAAGTTTCTTTATTAAATATGGTTACAAAGTTACAAGGGAATACAAATTACAAATATACACAAGTCCTATCTAACTACAAAGACCCCTGTCGCCCTCCTCCGCTCCAGTTGCACCATCCTCAACCTCGTCCTGGAACATCTTGTCGATCCAGGACCCGGTGCCTAGCTGGCCCGCCTCTTTAAAGGATCCGCCCGTCTGAACTAGAGAATCAGGATCGTACCCACAGGCTTCACGAGCTTCCCTTACCAGGCGGCGTTGATCGTCAACTTTCGCTTCAATGGCTCTTCCAGCGGCCATCAGTTCCTCGAACACGGTCCGCCTCGCCTCAGCATACACAAGCATGTCTTGGGCTTCGCGAGACGTGTTGCCAACTGAGGTAACGACTTCCACTTATTGAGGGACCACCGCACTAGCCGAAGCTTCCTAAAGCTCGGCCGACAAGACGTCAACCTTGGCACGTAGCTCGGCCACCTCCATCATCGCTACGCGACCGAGATCCAGTTCCCCCTCTCGCTGCTAGAGAAGATTATCCAGTTCAGTATTTCGGGTTATGGCGGCCATCAGATCCACATCCGCCTTCTCGAGTTGGGTTGTTCGCTTGCGTAGCTGTTCCTCCAATGCCTGCAGGCTCTTGCTGAAGACTCGGAAGTCAGGGTATTGGTTATAGCTGTCCGCAAGCATCTTTTGCTTGGCTTAGACCTCTTTGTACTTATTCGATGCTTTCCGGAGGTAGCAATCTTCTTCCGATCACTCCGGCTCCGCTCGACCTCCAAAATAAGGGTCTGATAAAAGAAGGAAGAAAGAAAGAAAATAAGTCAAAACCTTAAAAGAAAGGAAAACAAAATGACACAATGATCGAGTCATTCCTGCAGAGCGGCACCAGCAACTCGACGAGATAAGTCTCTGTCGCTCACCGTCTTCAGAGACTCCACCTCGGTAGCCCCACATAACAGGGACATGTCCGTCGCAGCCTGCTCGCTCTCCAGCAGCAGGTTATACCCCGTGGGGATCATGATCCGACGGATGCGGCCCGCCTCCATCATGATCACTCGGGCATGCTCCCGCTGCGGCACATCCGCAGGTTCAGAAGCCGCCTTAACACCTTCCGGTCGCAGCACGCCCACGGGTTCAGAGGCTGGCTCAGCGGCAGTTGCCCCCTCGTCTACGGCCCCATCGGTGACAACCGGAGCATTTTTGTCCTCGACACGTGGAGGAGTAGCATCCACCACGGCCGCCCTCAGAAGTGTCGCCCTCTCCGAACAGATGGCGTCATCCATAAAGACCGGTCTCGAGTCAGGGCGGCGAGTTACCACTTCCCTTTGTTCCACTACCACCCCTTATCCAAGGAGCAACCTACGCCTCTTCCGCTCCAATGGTTCATCATCCGATGGAGTGCCCTCTTCAACAGCAGGGAACGAAGGTGCGACATCCGCCTCGGATGCCAGGTCAATGATCGGCTCGGGCGCAGGACGAGAAGTCCCGGGAATATCGACTAAGATGGACTCCCGGATGACATGGTCATGTTCCGAACGGGCAGCCTCGGTAACTTCATCACCGGGCGCTACTACGTCCGCTCGGCCCGCTTCAGGCTGAGCAGTCTCGGGGGAACCTTCCCTTACAACGAACACAAGTTCGGTTTCCGACGGTGGGGAACTAGAGTCACGGCGTCTCCATCTCCGCGATATGTTCCGAGCTGCCAAAAATAAGTAAACAGAGGGTCAGGTATAGCGGCACCTAAATAAGCGGCGAAGTCGACGAACTAAAATCATACCTGGAACGCCGTATTTGAGGGTGAAGGCGGCCCATGTCCTACACTCTTCAGCGTAGGGGATCGGCCTCCTCACCCATGCTCTTATGTCAGGCACGGACTGAGGCGTACGCACCCTCACTGCATAAACAGAAAATAGTAAGCGTCACTATTTAAAAACGGTGAAAAGCCGAGCAAACGTAAAGATGCTAAATATATTGGTCGATACTTACAATTATCATTCCACGCCTCCGAAAACTCAACCATTTCCGCCACCAGATCCGAGGTACGGACAAAGAAGTATTTTACCCAAAACTGGCGGTTGGGCTTATCGTCCGCCTCGACAACTAAGCCTTTCGTCCCGCAATTTTTAGCTGCAGCATTTTTCCCCTCAAAAAGCCGGGGCTGAACAGCTGCAGCATGTGATGGACAGTGACATCTACGCCGACTCTCTCCGCATACATCCTCAATATCCGGCAAATCTTCCACGTGTACGGAGTAAGCTGGGCCGGACAAATATTGTAAAATTGGCACAACTCTTCCGCCAGCGGATAGATTGGGAGTCCGCATCCCATTATGAACGGATATTCATAAATGACACAGAACCCCGGCCTATGAACATAGACCAGGTCCCTCCCGGCAGTATGCATCACCGCCGCCTTCGGTATCCGGCAAGATACCCGGAGGTCATGAAGAAGAGACACGGTATAGATGGATCTCTCCCATTCGGGGGTCTCCGCCGGTGTCGAGAAATCCCTCCGAACATACAGTTCGCGAGGGAGGAGGTTTTCCACAGTCAAAAGGACAAGAGGTTTACGAACCTTCTTGCTACCCTTTGGCTGCC
>JASVEL010000435.1:0-54512 GCA_032618575.1 Nicotiana noctiflora
GAAGCTCCAGAAGCAGCATCACCCTCTTTCGGTTTCCGGCGACGGTTACTCTTAGCCATTTCTTGAAGTGTTGTTGTATATACTAAGGAGGAAGTAGCAAGAACACAAGGAACAGAGGAAAAGGTTGCAAGTTATATGGGGAAAAAGTTAGGAGCAAAAGATTTCTGATGATCTAAAGAGTAGAAAGCCTTGAAACTGTCCTCTATTTATAATGAGTCATTGCGCGAAATTCGAAGAGTTTTTGCACCGGAAAAGAGGCGGGAAACTGAAATGTCAAATCATCTTTATGACCTGCATTGAAAACAACAGTACTTTTAACGCACGCCGTCAACAGGCGATGTTTCAGAAGAACGTGCCATGTGTGCGCGTATATACGGACCCAATATGGGTCGGCCTTATCCGCCCATTACAGATGCGCTTCGAACACATCTTCAATAGGCAGAGGGACTATCTGTATGGGGGTGAATCGGACGTAGAATAAGGCAAGTGTGTATATACGCACAGCCGACTCGGACGCAGTACAGGCCAGGCCCGCCTCCTTACGTGGCCGATGACATTTGGAGACGTCCTCCCTCATGGCCGCATGGCGAAAAGGATATGTCCCCGTCCATAGCGGCGCGTCGACGATCCCATCCAGGTGGACGTCTCCGATCCCCCTTTTCCTTGTATTTTCGCTGTAATAGTAGTAGCCTTAGGGCGATGTAATATGCTGGCGAGGGGACCGCTCCTCTATATAAAGGAGGGTCCCTCTCATTTGTAACACAAGTATTATTAATCATTAATAATACAACTATCTCTCTCTACCATTTTTCTCTCTACTGTTATCATTTTACTGCTCATTTGTTCTTATACTTGATTAAACTCTATCATCTTTTCATAAGGATAACATATATACGAATCCAACGATCGATCTTCAACATATATTACCATTGATTCTGATTGACCCATGATTTATATTGATTGATTTGCTCAAAAGTTTTCAACAACTTTTGAGTTAAACAAATTGATTTCCTAAATTTGCTGACTAAAGTTTATAAGAGGTGCAGATGGAATGAACATATATTGCTTTATTGAAAAAGAATATAGATCATGTAACTAAGTTAGAAATACTTGTAATTAAAAGAATCTTTAATACTTACTACTTTTTATATCCGTCAATTAATTTGCACAAGTTAGTAACATAAAATATTTATGACTCAGATTCTAACTGTTATGGTGTTTAGTACGTCTTTTTTTCCTTTTAAAGAAAAAATCTCTAAAATAAGAGTGACATGAAACATTGACAAATAATTATTGTTTCAATAAGATCAGCAATCGAACTTAATTGAAATTAACCAGTACAATGTAAGTTTTTGTGTCTGTACATTCAAATGAAAATATTGGACTTGAAAATATAAAAGAAATATCATGAGCTGGAATTTTTTTATGGGAAAAGGCCATTATTTTCCTTGTACTATTGAAAATAGTATATGTTTGTTCTCCATTTCATTTTACGTCAAAAACCCACCCTATCGTTAATAAACTTGATGGAATTGCCCCTAACCCTAACGGGTCTACACAGTAGCAGCTGACCCTTTCAATTTTTTCCATATCAGCTACTAAGTCACTCGACCCCACCAAAATAAAACCCCACAGACCCCATTACATTCTCCATTGACAAAGATTTAGGGCTCACACGACCTCAATCCTATTTTCCTCACACCCCTATGCACATTTATAAGTAAAACATGGTTGGATGAATAAATTTTAGTTAGATTATTCAGGGAAATAATAATAGAGATGGGTTTGTCTTTGTTGTGTTTTTAGTTGTACCAATTGGTACAGTTGGATTAGAAGTCAGATGTGACGATCCAGTCGGTTGTCTTAAGAATTAACGCCCTAATTCCCTATTAAGTGCTTTCCCCAAGTCTATTTATGCTAATTTAAATTGTCGGGATATTCGGTTTTGAGTTTCGGAGAGTTTTGTGACACTTAGTCCCTAAATGAGACTTAAGTGTTGGAAAGTTGCCCGTAGTCAAAACAGTATGAAGAGAGCGTCGAAATGGAAATTTAATGGTTCTGTTAGTTGCATTAGGTGATTTAGGGGTCGGGAGCGTGTTCGGAATATGTTTTTGGAGGTCCGTAGCTGATTTAGACTTGAAATGCCGAAGTTTAAATTTTTAAAGCTTCCGGTTGGATTATGACATTTTGATCCGAGGGTCAGAATGGAATTCCGGAAGTTGTAGTAGCTCTGTCGTGTCATTTGGGATGTGTGTGTAAAATTTCAAGTAATTTGGACGAGGTTTGGTTAGGTTCTTTATCGAAAGCGTGTTTTGTTAGAATTTGAAGTCTTTAGGCTTAAATCATTGATTAATTCGTGTTTCCGGAATTGTTTTAGGTGGTTTAAGGATTGGTACAAGTTTGAATGGTGTTACCGGATATATCCGTATGTTTGATTGAGGTCCCGTGGGCCTCAGGTGTGTTTTGGATGCTCAACGGAGCATTTTGAGTTGGAAAAATATTGTAGATTTTGCCCAGGTCTGCTACAGGGTTCCTTTTCTTCTTGGCGATCGCATCCCCTTTCTCGCATTCGCATAGAGTAAATTAGGAAGGGGGCCAATTCTTTATTCACGATCGTGTGAGTTGGTACGCAATCGCGGATCTCTATCCATTTTCCTTCTTGGCGATCGCAGTACCTCTTTCGCGTTCAAATTGAACAAGTTGAGCCGATGGCTCTCAGTAACTAAATCCTTCTACGCGATCGCATGGCCACGTTCGCGATCGCATAGGCCCGTTTCTTCTTCATCTTCGATCGCAGGCCATAAGTTGCGTTCGCATAGACCAAATTTTGAACCCTTAAAATTTACCTTTCGTGATCGCATTCAATTTCATGTGATCGCATTGAACAAATACCTTGACAGTTATAAACATTTCAAAATCCGAGAATTAGCCATTTTTATCAAAACACAAGCTTGGGAGCTCGAATTTGGGAGAAATTTAGTGGGATTTTCGATATGGTAATGATTCTCTGCTCTCTTATACTTAAAACCCACTAATCTAATCACGAGTTCCTCTTTAATTTTAGGTTTTTGAATGAAAAATGAATAAAACTTCATAAACCAAGTTATTGAGTTTCGAGTGGGTGTTTGACCTCCGATTTGAGAGATTTTTGTATGGTTAGACTCGTGAGAGTACGAAGGTTCTTAAAATGTAAATTTATCTGGTTTCGAAACGTTATCTTGAGGGGCATTTTGGTTATTTTACCTAAATTCGCATCTTAGCTTTAAATTAAATAGTATAATTTGTTGCTTGAGATGTGATTTACGATATGTAATTGAATTGAATAGATTTGGACCATTTGGAGCCAGATACTCGTGGAAAAGGCGTGGTTTCTAGTTGATTTTTGTGTCGGTTTGAGGTAAGTGGCTTGTCTAACCTTGTGTGGGGGTCCTTTCCCCTTAGGATATGATATTTGGTAACTGAATGCCTGGTACGTGAGGTGACGAACACGTACTTGAGCTACTTATTGAAATTTGGTTTTACTTTAAATATTTAGACTAAGTTTCTTTCTTACCTGCTTTATTCTACTTGCCATTGGAGCATGTGTTAATTTAGAAAAAGCATGCTTAGCTGACCTAAATTACCTATTTGCTTACGTTGCTTTGATTGTACTACGTGAAACATGTTAGGCTAGAACTACTTGTTGCCTTGTATTTCTGCAATTTAGTTCTCAAAATCTTCATGTTGTGGTTTACATTGGAACTACGGATGTGGGATTCCGGTAGCTCTCCCCCCTGTTTGTTTACTTTGGGATTGTGGGTTAGATTCCCGATAGATCCCCTTGCTTATTTACTTTGGAACTACGGTTCGATTTCCGATAGATTCCCCTACATATTTAATTTGGGACTACGGGTAAGATTCTCGATAGATCCCACATATACATTGATAGTTCGATTACGGGACGGTATCCCGGGAGATCTTTTGGATATACTCATATGATGGACTACGGGACGGTATCCAGGAGCTCCTTGGACAGTTGATGAAATGGACTATAGGACGGTGTCCTGGGAGATCCTCATTGTTGGTATTGATATTGAGCTATTTTACTCTATGTTGTCTTATTTTCTGAGTGTTAATTGTTGTCTTGTATAACTTGTCTTACTTCATAGTTGTACTCATTACTTCCATTTATTCACGTTGTTGCAATATATATTATTATGCTTATTCTCAGTAGGACCATAACCTTCCTCGTCACTACCCAATCGAGGTTAGGCTTGGCACTTACCGAGTATCGCTATGGTGTACTCATGCCCCTTCTGTGTATGTTTTTCATGTGCAATTCCAGGTACTTTATCTAGGCGTATCACTCTCGAGGCGGAGAGATCTAGCAGAGACTTCGAAGTACATCTGCCGTGTCCGCATACCAGGAGTCTCTATCTTATTCTAGCTTTAGCAGTTAGCTTTTCCTTTTGTACTTTTGCTTTAGACATTTTGGAGTTAGAGCCGTGTATTACTTTCCGTTAGTTTGTGTTCCCGTGAGTTTTCGGGTTTTGGGGTTATATTGTAGACTTCCGTATATTTGAGTTGTATATGCTGAGCGACATTTATATACAATTTTCTTTTAGTTGTTTAGTTTTAATTAATTATTCCGCAAGCTATGTTGTTTTCTTCATCGTTAGGCTTACCTAGTTATAGGGACTAGATGCCATCACGACATGTTCACGGAGGGCGAATTGGGATCGTGACACCAAAGAAAATATTCCGATATATACACCACGAATGGAAGAGAGATAGATTTAATTACTAATTTTTTAACCATTTCAATTGGAATATATGTTTAAATCATGTAAAGTAATTGACTACGAGCATATAATGGCAGAAATACTTTAAGGCGGGTTGACGAAGTGTCACAGGTGGGCGACGGGTGATGTAATGAGGCTTGTAGGGTTTTAATTTGGTGGGGGTGACTTGGCAGCTGACATGAAAAAAATTGAAGGGGTCAGCTGCCACAGTGTAGATCCATTACGGTTAAGGGCAGTTTTATCAAGTTTGTTAATGATAGGGTGGGGTTTGAACGTAAAGTGAAATGGAAGACAAACGTGTACTATTTACAATAGTACATGGGTAAGGGCATCTCCGACTTTTACCCATTCCAAAATGGAGATTTCTCCATTTTGGGGACAACTTACTCCAACCATTCTCCCATTTTTTATATATTCTTCTCTCTCTTCTATATTATATTATTATCTTTAATTTCAATTTTATTTTTTAATTTTCATTAAATAAATTCCATCTTTTATTAATTTATAATTTTCATTAAAAGTTTTATAAAATTTTAAATAATATAGTTTGTAAGAAATTATTATAGATTAACTAATGTAGTTCAAATAAAAGTGTGAAAAAAATGGGGGAGAGTTGGAGCTTCATTACCCCAAATGTTACCCTCATTACTAGGAAATGGGTAAGATTGGAGATGACCTAATAATGATATTTTCCCTTTTTTTTTTTTTTATGTAGCATCTGAAGTACGCGAGACTATTAATCAAAGATTACCAATGTTAACACAAGAAATTATTTAAATTATCATAATTACAGAACACATACAAATCGTAATTATTAAAAACACTTACTTTTAATAGTTTGTTGATGTTCTATTAGTTAGACCAAGGTGCTTAATTTTTAAAACTTAATGAACCATATATTCCTAAGATAATACATTAAGGACCAAAACAGATCGACCCTCAAATTTGAGGGACCATTTGAGCTACAACAAAGCTAAGCCCGTACTTGGTTCAGGTGTGAAAATGGAAAAGGAATAGTCTAAAGTCAGAAGTCAGATTTTTCTTCATATTCAACTTTTCCATTTTAGCATTTTCCTAAATAATTAATTTGGTCCTTTTAAGTAGATGGAAAAAAAAATTCATGGTTTTCACACTTAACTTTCCACAGCCACTAAAAAGTTACTCCCTCCGATTCACTTAATTATTTTTTTGGCTAATATTCACACGCGTTAAAGAACTTATCTTTTAATATTTATTAATAATATTAACCTTAATTTATTCATTAAAAATAAAATTTCTAAGCTCTTTATTCCTAAAACAACGTTGGAAAATAAAAATTAATTCTTTCTTGATATTTATATCAATAACAAGTTAAATATAGTAGATAATAAAAATTAAAAAGTCAATTAAAATAGACTAGAGAGAGTACGATGGAGTAATATTGTTCCATTTTAACAAAAAAAATGGGTTCGAACCCTAAGTAAGAAAATATTTGTAATAGGAACACCTTATTCAGGAGTGTTAGATTGTGAAACAAGTTATTTTAGAATTAACTATTCTGAATTAGTTATTCCGAGATTATTATCCATTCTCCCATAAAGATAAAAATAACACTAATATTACAAAATAACTAATTTTAAAATTAATTATAATGAACTCATCTCAAACTTAATTTTAAAATTATTTATATATTATCTCTAGTACCAAACAAAACGTATAATATAAATTTTCGAAAGAAAATATCCAAAATTGGTGAGAAACCAAAAAAGAAAAAACTAACATTCCACAGCAAATGAACAGCAAGTCAAGCCATGGGTCGTCCCCCTGTCCCATTTTAACTCTCTTTCCCTTTCATTTTTAGCAAGTCTTTGGTCTTCAGCTCACACAGTTAAAAATGACTAGCTTTATTTCTTTGACTCAGTAAACTGTACGACCAAATACAATCTTCTTTCTCTCTTTTCCTTTCAGATATTTCTTCCCTGAAATTTCTTGTTAATTGACTCTCAAGATCCAGCATTTTATACCCTCAATTGGGCAGTAAGTATATTTGCATCTATAACCTTTTTGGTCCTTACTTTTATGTTCAATTTGTTTAATGGTATTTATACCTAACTCTTTCTTTAATTCTTATATTTAAAAATTGTATCTTAATTCTGTTGTTTGCTGCTTTTAATTCTTGAAATTTGAAAGTCGTGTTAATAAAGCTTTGAACTTTCCTATTTGGTGATTGAAGTTTAATTTGCTCCTTTTTTGTTTGATTTAAAGAACCCTTTTTGGGTTTTGTTTTAACTATTATATCAACAGCTTTTTGCTTTTTGAATTTTACTTTTAATGTTGTGAATTTTTGTGCTTGTGGATGTAGAAGATCAAGTAAATTCTGTATTTTGGATGTAAGTTATTTATAATTCATTTGAAGATAGTATTTGTAGCCTCAATTTCTTTATTGTTTATTTATAACTAACTGTTTCTTTAATTGATGTATTATTGCCTTTCTATGAATACTTTGAACAAGGACAGTAGCTTATTATTCTTTAAAATTTGGTTGTCATGGTCAAAAGCTATGAACTTTTCTTTCAAGAATTGGAATTTGCTCTTTTCTTCCTTGATTCAACAACTTTTTCTGGGTTCTATGAGCCGTGTTCATTAGGCGTTGTTTATATCAAGTTGGCTCTTGAAGATCATTCTATGGGAAACAACCTCTCTATCCCCAGGATAGGGGTAAGGTCTTCGGATACACTACCCTCCCCAGACCTGACTTGTGGGATTATAGTGGGTTGTTATTGTTGTTGTCGGCTCTTGAAGATCAGATAAAATCATTTTTGGGTAAATATTTTTTTGTTTGGTTTTGCTTATGTCAACTAGG
The DNA here is from genome assembly GCA_032618575.1 of Nicotiana noctiflora. Lineage (NCBI taxonomy): Eukaryota > Viridiplantae > Streptophyta > Magnoliopsida > Solanales > Solanaceae > Nicotiana > Nicotiana noctiflora. The sequence continues at coordinate 7,624 of JASVEL010000435.1, forward strand.
GGTGTTTTCTTTTTATTTCTTTTTTCAACTTCCATCTTGAAGGTGTGAACATTTCTGCTTATGGTTGTAGAAAATCAGGTTATAAACTCCTCTTTTGGATGAAGTTTTTCTTTTGTTGGATGTAGTAGTATGCGGAAATTTTTGGGCTTCTGCTGCTTGCTATTGTGCTTTTTCTCTCGCGAGTCTCTTCTGCCTCTTTGTTTGCCGTTTTCCCTTTAAAATCTATGAGAAACAGTTTTCTCATTTTGGTTAGACTTGTATATCCGTGTAGAGCCAAGTGTGAAATTTGAGTACCTCTAGTTCTAGGAAAGCACTAGTTTGCATTAGAAGACAAATTTTATCTAGTATTGAAATGAAATGGGACTTAATAGAGCGGATGGATTTTCTTGACTAGTTTGGAATTGAGGCATAGTTGATTGATAAAACTAATTTGTCATCTATCTTTTTCCCTTGCAGTTCTTAAATTTTCCCATCAATATTTTGTTGATTTCTGGATTTAGCTCAGGAGTAATTGGAATTGTAGTTGCAATGCATTTCACATTGTTTGGGGTTGCGAGCTAGTCTAAAGAGATCTTAAATGTTTCATTCAACGGCGTAACTAGGCCCTTCAATTGATGCAATTATGACCGGGCCTTTCACCAAGATGGTATTGGATAACAGAGCTCTTACCACTCTTGCTTCTATTTTGATCTACTTGGTCTTGAGTCTCGATGTTTGCTGTGCTGTTCAAAGCGACATTGACTGTCTGAAATCTGTAAAAGCGTCATTAGAAGATCCATTAAATTACTTGGGGTCAACATGGAAATTCGATAATCTGACCGAAGGTTTCATCTGCAAATTTACTGGGATTCAGTGTTGGCATCCAGATGAAAGCAAGGTTCTGAGTATCACTCTTCCTGACATGGGTCTTAGGGGCAGGTTTCCACGTGGTATTCAGAATTGTACCTCTATGACATCATTAGATCTTTCGAGCAACGAGCTCAATGGAAATATTCCATCTGATATCTCCAAAATTATAGGTTTTGTGGTAATCCTGGATCTCTCATCCAACAACCTATCAGGGCAAATCCCAGCGAATCTCGCAAACTGCTCTTTTTTGAATGAGCTTAAACTTGGCAACAACCTGTTGACTGGTCAAATTCCTGCAGAAATTGGCCTGCTTGGTCGTCTGAAGACTTTTAATGTAGCAAACAATCGATTGAGCGGACCAGTTCCAAACTTCATAAATGCAACTTTTCCAGCTGAGAGCTATGCCAATAATGCAGGACTCTGTGGAGGTCCGTTAACTCGTTGCGAGGGTTCTTCCAAGAAACCTCGTACAGGAATCATCGTCGGTGCAGCTGTTGGTGGGGTGACTTTAGGTGCTGTGTTTGTGATCCTCTGTACGTTCTTCTACTTGAGAAAGATATCCAGGAAGAAGAAAAAGGAAGAAGATCCTGAAGGGAATAAATGGGCGAAGAGTATTAAGGGCACCAAGACAATCCAGGTGAGAATTTTTACTCTGCCGAACCATTATAAACTCTGTCTCTTTATTGACATTTCTTTTCGTATTTTGTTCATTTGTCAAAATCAATTCCAGTGGGTTCTTGTTTTTGTTTACTGTCCCTACTGTAGCACTGTGATCATATTTATAATCATAAATTCATGTTTTCTTATAAGCATTCAACCTCCATGTTAAGTGTGAAGTATGAATTTTCTCAGCTTTCAATGTTTGAGAAGTCTGCTTCAAAAATGAGATTAAGTGATCTCATGAAGGCCACTAACAACTTCAGCAAAAGCAATATCATCGGGGCAGCAAGTACCGGGACTTTCTACAAAGCATTACTTGACGATGGTACTTCACTTATGGTTAAGAGATTGCAGAATACTCAACATTCAGAGAAAGAGTTTGTATCTGAGATGGATACTTTGGGAAAGGTAAAGCACCGCAACTTGGTTCCTCTTTTAGGTTTCTGCATGGCGAAAAAAGAAAGGCTGTTGGTCTACAAGGACATGCCAAATGGCACCTTGCACGATAAGTTACATTCGGTGAGTGAAGGGGAAAAAACGCTCGAGTGGCCTATGAGACTTAAGATTGGCCTTGGAGCAGCCAAAGGATTTGCATGGCTTCACCACAACTGCAATCCTCGTATTATTCACAGAAACATTAGTTCTAAATGCATCTTGCTGGACGTGGAATTCGAACCAAAAATATCAGATTTTGGACTCGCTAGGCTCATGAATCCAATTGACACTCATTTGAGTACCTTTGTCAATGGAGAATTCGGGGACTTTGGTTATGTTGCTCCTGAGTATGCACGAACTCTTATGGCTACGCCAAAAGGTGATGTCTACAGTTTTGGTGTTGTACTTCTTGAGTTAGTAACTGGTGAGAGACCGACCTCTGTCACCAAAGCTCCCGAGACCTTTAAGGGAAATCTCGTGGAATGGATTTCAAATCTCTCTGGTGAATCTAAGCTTCATGATGCGATTGACCATTCGTTGTCTGGTAAAGGTTACGACAGTGAGATTTTCCAGGTCCTTAAAGTTGCATGTCGTTGTGTGTTGTCTGCTCCTAAGGAGAGGCCGACAATGTTTGAAGTGTACCAGTTTCTGAGAGCCATCGGAGAGCGATATCATTTCACAATTGAAGATGACATTTTGATGATGCCTTCAGAAAGCGATGATGGCGGACATCAACTGGACGAACTCATCGTTGCTCAATAAGTAAAACAGGCTCGTTGTTCGTCGATAATGGTTGAGTAAGTAAGATACAGTAATTAATATAGAATCATAGTAGTCCTCTGTAATTGTAGGTTGTTGTCTGTTCTGCATATCTTTTTCTATCCTGTACAAATACCACGTTCACTATCTATATTGATTATTCTACTGTAAGTCCCTTCTTCATAGCTTACCCAACTATGTAATTTGTGTTCCCTTTTCTGTATTTTTATTCCTGAAGAGATTTATACAGATTAGATGTCTGTCTCTATCTCTCTTTTTTTTTCTTTTTTCTTTTTTTTGATCGGTTCCTATACAGATTAGATGTTAGTCAATTTTTTTCTCCGGACCCTTGTATTAAGCTTGCAGGGTGCCTTGAAGCAACGGTCAAGTTATCTCCTTGTGACCTATAGGTCATGGGTTCGAAACGTAGAATCAGCCAAACCAGTTAGGCTGCCTACGTCACGCATCTCCCTTGGGGTGCAGCTACCCTACGTGAATGTCGGATGTTTTGTGCACCTGTTATCCTTTTTTATTTTTATTTTTTATTTTTATTAAGGTTAAAGGGAGGGAAGGGACTTAAACATTGGCGAACTCAAAGAACAAAACTACTCCAGCTCACCTATCTCTTCGCGAACGCGATCTTTTAGTAGATTATTTATACTGATTATTGAGGGAGTAACTCAGTTTAGCTCAATGAGGTCATTTGATAAATATGATTTAATTTTAAGTGTAGAATTTAGTCCAATAAACTCATCAAAAATTAGATTTGGAAAGAGGCATGATTTCTGCTTTTGTTTTTCAGCTAATCTTGATTACATGATATTTTGCTTTTCATACTTTAAAACGGTAAATTCTTTTCCAACAACGGTCTAAAACTTGAGATGCTCCTTTTTTATTTCATTATCAATCCTAATCATACTAAGAAAAGTTCCTATTTCTGCTTTATACGTTATTCTTGCCAAACCATGCATTATTTGCTTCTAGAAGCTGTTGATCCTATTGACTTGCGGCCAAATAAGTTAGGATCGGCTACTTGAATCCCCACTAATCATATTTTGCCATCTAAATTTATCTCAAGCTAACATTATAAAAATAAAAACAAAAAAATACTCGAAATTCTATATATTTTCTATTGGCATAAAAATCTTTGATAGGGTTAAAGGAGTCCTACAAAGCATAACACAACAACAACAATAACAAAAAATCAGGTGGAGTCCGAGGCAATGTGTATACATACCGGTTGTTTCCAATAAACCATCGGCTCAAAATATTATACATACCGGTTGTTTCCAATAGACCATCGGCTCAAAATATTAACATGACAAAGATATTTCCAACTAATTGATATCACCTATATAGATATATTTTTTTGATTGTGTCTTATCTTTCGCTGAATCCACATGAATTCCAAGAAATGATAGATCCTTTTTTTCATGTGATTTTAGGTCTACTTCAACCCCTATTAACACATATTCAGTTATCATGATAGTAAACTTACAAGAAAAGTTTTTGCTTTATCTTGCTGAAGAAAATCTGCTCTATCATGTCAAAAGAATTAGAAATTCCCAATATCTTATAGAATGATCTAATATAATACAAAATTCAGATACATAAAAGAGTTACATATGCCTAAATAGTTCTGCACAATCTTAGGCAAACTCCTATATAATAGATTACATTGATTTTGGCCAAAACTAAAAACTAGCATTTGCCTGTTCTGACCAAATAATTCTACTAAGGAGATGAGCTTTCCTCATCAGACAAACTATGCTGCCGTTTAGCTCTGAATCCACTAATGACAGGTTGTAGATTTGGATTAACTGGAACTGGAAACTTTTGAGCTGAACTAACTACTGTCCGCTCATTTATCGTTCCAACTTCCTTACAAACACGATCAAGAATCGTTAGGAAGTCTTTAACCACCATGAATATTCTGAAAGGGTGAGCCTCTTCTCTAGCTGAATCTCCATGGACATACTCGGTTATTTCTTTCACCAGCGACATGGCCAATGTCTCTTGAGCTTGGAGCTTTGAAATCTTCTCTTCTGCTACTTTCATAAACCTGTTCATGGACTTGGAGAATCTTTTAATACTGCTTTCCTCCAATCCGACAGCTTCGATGGATCGTACAACCTCAGCAATGTTTCCGATCCCTTTAGAAAGCTTTAAGACATCGCTGTGGAGTACTTCTGAATCCATGGCAGCAGATTTTTTGACATTTATGAGCTCTGAACTAATACTGGAAACAACTTGGAGGCCAAGCTTTCTGCACTTAGCGTCGTCATTGGTAGTTGACTGTTGATTCTGATTTCCACCAGAAAGACGAGCACCTTCACTTTTTATAATCTCATGAACCACAAAATGCAAGAGGGTTGTTCTCCCATCTGCTCCCTTGACATCTACAAGCTTTAGCAGTGTATCAAGTTTGAAGGCATGAGCATCACCCCTATTTGTCCCAACATTCATGCGGTTTCCCGTCTTTAACACTGCTTCTAGAAGCTTTAAGAACATTCTGCTACTTCTCAACTCTTCACATGCTGCCTGTATAAGGACATAGTTGGCAAGTTGTATTCTCACAATAGAATTAATTAACTAACTGTTTTCATTTCTAAAAAAATAAAATTGTGCGAATGAGAACAGTATATACTTGCACTGACTCTATTAGCAGGCAGTTAACGAGGACAACAAATTTTTGGCAGTTTCAGATCATTATACAAGATTACTCCGAAGTCCAATATTTAACAGTTAAAATCCTAAAATAGAGACACGGCAACAGCAGATATATCAAGTTAATTGGATCTCTGCTTGTTCCCAGACAATATTTCTCTTTCAGTTGAATTCAGAAATGCTCACAGATACTAGTCACAAGATCAACAAGTTAAACAATCGTTCCTCCATAATAACATAATGCTTAATATTTACAGAGTTTGATTTACAAGCGACATAAATGTTTCCTTTTTTAAGTTGTTAGTGTTGAGTATCAATACTTTACATAAGTTTTCTTCTTACCAAAATCAAAATTCTTCTAGTGAATAGATAATCAATAACAAGTAGAAGCTGATAACAACAACAAAAAACCCAAAGTAATCCCACATGTGGGATCTAGGGAGGGTAATGTGTACGCAAACCTTACCCCACCTTTGGAAGGTAGAGAGGTTGTTTCCGATAGGAGTAACAAACAGTAAGTAGAAGCTGATGATGACATGAAATAATTACCTCTAGAGTTTCAAATGACTTTCTGAGGTAGTCAACCTCATAATCAAAATTTGATATGTACAGCATAGCATCTATCCTTTTGAATGCAAAAGGTATATCAAGCACTGCTTTCAGAAACTTCTCCGCGGGGCCAAGCTTGAATGGAGAATCATCTTCGTATTCTTTTAGCTTACGTTCCTCCTCTTTGGATGGAGCCATCTTCAATAAAATCTCAAGGAGTTCAGCCCCAATATTTTCAACATTTCCTGAAAAGAAGATGCAATTTGTTGTTGTACTCTATTCTCCTACATACACCTTTATTAAGTGTAAATACACTTTAACTTCTGCCTATTGATGAAACAACTAAAGAACAATTATCGAAGGTACAGTTGTTGACATGGTAGAAAATTCTGCCTATTGATCAAACCATCAAAGTAAATTTGTTGAAGGTAAAGTTGTTAACTTGGTTTCGAAATCCATATACTACAAGGCTTTTCTACTATAAGTGAGATGCTAAATCCTAACAATGAACCCCATGAAAGCCTTAGGAGTAAAGGAGTATAAACTTTAACACATTATATTAGTTTTACTACAATAAGAACACTGTAAATTAATTGGGAAAGTTATCCAGAAATTCAACCATTTGTTCAAAAAGAAAGGGCCGACCCAGTTCAATACCCACTTCGTGGGTGTCTGGGGAAGGGAATACTCTAGGCAGCCTTCCCCCTGCTTTGCAGAGAACCATTTGTTCAAAATCAAAGCGAAAATAAATTGAGTGATTATGCGGCTGTCAGTACTCAGCAGAAGTTTTTGGCAGCAATAAATGCTCACTTCCATCATTCCTATCATTTTTCAGCTCTTAATTTTCAATTCAAAGAAGGATATAAGTCATATACAGCGGCAGTATAAAGATTTTAACACTATTGTATTTTATCATTATCATGTAGAGGAATGCCTTACTTTTCAGGTTACAAATCCCACTTCTTATGAAGGTTACATGTAAAGGACATCCCAATTCACTAAGCTCCCCGATGCACGGGGTCCGGGAAGGGCCGAGCCACAAAGGTCTATTGTACGCAGAGAGGCTGTTTGAACTCATGACCCGTGGTTACATGGCAGAAACTTTACCAGTTATGCCAAGGCTACCCTACTATAGACGGAGGTTACATGTAATTATCATTAAGGTAACCTGATAGTGAAAAAGCTATTTTTGGAACTGTCAAAAATTGAACTCCTCAAAGAATGCTAGAACCAAATGATACCTTCTAAGAGGGTTTCACATATTTCCTCCGTGGTTACATTTAGAGCCCTCAGCAAAATCGCAATGTTCTGTGACTTCTTTGGATCAAGTACCCTATTCTCTTGGCTCATTGAGGGAACAACAAGGTGTCTAGCTGTTGCGCTTGTATTCAAAGCTGGATTCTTCACAACAAACAATGTTTCTATCATCTCTTCATTCAATCTGTAAATATAAACCAGCTCAATTCAACTTACACTACAAAAGTTAATGAATATCCATAATGACAATATAATCAGTAGTAAGAGTTCATATTATCATACTTAAATGAGCTTGATTTCAGTTGATCCCACACCATTTCGCGATCCGAACTTGCTCTTACTTTATCCCAATGCAAAGTCTTCAACTTTGGTTTAAGCATGTCCTCATTTTTCTCAATAGAATGACTCTCAACATTTTGATCATTTTTCTCCATAGGAGAAGTCAGTACTGGACTCTCATTTGCAGTTACCTTAACTTGAGGTCCATGTACAAATGGAGGTGGAGGAGGAGGTGGACGCTGAGGTGGCGGAGGAGTCACAACGGCGACCAGTTCCGGCGACTTAGGTCTTGGACAACTTTCCCTTTTTGGACTCACACTCGCCGGAGGAGAAATGCTTAACGATACAGACCGGCTCGGTGAACCCGACCCGGAACTCGATGATGAATCCGAACCCGACAAGCTCGACCCGACAAATTTATCCACTTCAACAGCAGCAAAATCTCTCCTTGACAATGATCCTGCTCCAAAAGAGCTCTCTATATAACCCACAGATTCCTCAGTAGAGTAAAAATCATCATCATTACGGGCATTCCGGTAATTTTGACTTAAATTCCGTCCATTTAACGGCGGAAGTGGACGGAGCTCCGGGGAGGCCATTTTTCTTGAAGATGGAGCTGTATTAGGGTTACTGCTACTATTAATGCCGCCATGTGAATTGACAAGAGTACCCAAATAGAGAAATTCGGAACTAGTTTGAGATGGTCTTTCAAGCTTAGGAATACTATTATTAGTATTACCATCATTTTTACTATTACTATGATTCAATCTACTGCTATTATCGGATCTTTGAGATTTTGGGTCATTAAAATGGCGCCTCCTTTTCTTTGCGTGCAAAGAGATGGCTATGGCAAGAACAACGATAGCAGCTAGAACACAAGTAATGGCAGTGATAATGAGCTTAGAGGAGACATGCTTAGACTTGGAGGTATTTGGGAGGTTAATATCAGAGATATTAGCAGGAAATGAAACGAGTGAAGAAGGGGGTGGTGGGGAGGGTGGAGGAGGTGGTGGAGAGGGGTAGGTGGGGAAGAAGGGGTTGTTATTATCAGGAGTTGAAGCTTGAAATGGGTAGGGAGTAGGGGGGGCTGGAGGAGAGGGTATGGGAGGTTGAGAAGGTGGTGGTGAGTCTATCGGAAAAAAAGATTCGTGGAGAACACGGCGGTTGTGGGCGGAGACGGCGGCGAATGATATACAGTGAGTTGAGCACAAAAGGCAAAGGAGGAAGAAAAAGGAAAACACCATTGTATACAAAATGCTGCACTGAATCAAGAATAAGAAGAAGAACAAGTTGTTCAAAAAGAGAAAAATATGAAAACTTTATGGCAAGGTAAAAACATTGTTGTGTACAAATGCTCTGCCCTGCTCTGCTTTTGTTGTATTTGGTCAATGAAAACTGCTACAGCTAGTTGAAGAAAACAAACTGCATAGGGAGGAGTAGACTGATTTTACAGTCGGAAAAAAAAGGACAAGAAATTTAGCATTAAAATTTGCATGGCCGTTTTAAAAAGAGAGAGTGAGAAGAAGAGTGAAAAAGTGAGTGCGTGTGCGTGTGTGAAAAGGTAGAACATTAAGGAGATTATGGAGTAATTATTGTAGTATTAAAAAGTACGTAGTGTTCCTAGAAGAATGGACCAATTTGAGGACAGTGGTATATGATGGTGTATCCAGCTAATAATATTCTGCTGTTGAATGAATGATAATACAGTACTTTCTTCTGCCTGTTGTTGTGAATTGTGATTGCAACTAAGTAACGTATGTTTAACCAAAAATAAATTTTTAGTCAAAATTTAGAGAATAGACGAATCGGATTAGTGATAATTGAAAAATAAATAGAGAAAAAAATTTTCAAGTACTCAGATATAAAAGCTAGTAAATCAAAATATATTTTAATAATCACTTGTCTCTCTACTGATTACATATTTTTCCTTTTATATGTCTCTTTGGGGAATCTTTGGAAATATACGTTATATCTAAGTCATAATGAGTCTATTATGAATAATTAATCACATTAAATACTGCATTACATAATCATTATATTGAATACAAATATCCCTTAATAATTCCATCATTTATTTCTCTCGAAATGTTGTATCTTTATCTTCTTTCTTGACCAGGTTTATTATTCTTCTCGTAGCTCGTATGTAGTTACGCTCAAATAGGGACGGGGCTTCCGAGGCTCTTATCTCGTACCTCTCTTTTGTTCCTGTATCTCTTTTTCTCCTTTTTGTCTCGCACCTCGTTTTATCTTTTTGTCTCGTATCTCTTTTTGTCCTTTTGTCTCGTATCTCTTTTTGTCTGCATCAGTCTATGATTCTTTGACCAACTATAACATTTTAACAATTCTACGTGTCATGCCACGTCATTATTCATTTATGTATATAATTTTCCCCAATACAGATAGTCCCCCTACTTTTCATTTATTCATCAGTTTGAATTCTTGGAAAGTGGAATTCATAAAAGGAGAATTTTTATCACCATTAATACTTTGACAAAGTTGACGCTTCAACTGTCACTTCATTTTAATGCACTAGACATTTGTTGCCTCCTCATTGGTTGCCATGTTTTGCAAGCACTTTTTTAGGCTTTATTTTCGGCTTTACTTTTCACAAAGTATCAGTTATCATCATTATGGTTCCTTCATCATCATACTTTTTCCCAATAGTATAAATATAGCATCTCTTCTTCTCTTGTTCCTCATAAATTGAACTGAACATTTTGTCTTTCGAATTCTCTTCATTATTCCCTGCTTTAATCCAACTCTTGCATCCATGGCTTCATCGAGTTCTAACCCTAGAAAAACTCTCATTCTAGATAGTTTTCCTAATGCTCCTATAAGGCATAGAATAAGAGGTAGATTACACAATCTAAGCTCTGCTTATGGTAGCACTTCAATGCCCCATTTTGGTTCTGGTCCTTCTTCTGGAACCAGGGGTTCACATTCTCAAAAGGGTTTCTCTCGAAGCAAGGATTCTTTTGAGCCACTGTGTGAACCCTTGGTGGAAGAAATAATTCTCACAAAATTTTCTTTTTATCATGATAAATAGTATTTAAAAACTCAAGTTGCTTTACTAGATCGTGATGATCTTTATTCCGTTCTAATCACAAGTGTTTTAGCGCCTGTGGTTCGGAAGGAGTGCCATTGGGCGGAAGATTTTTCTATTATTATTCCTAACCCAAACCAAAGAATCACCTCTTATATTATAGGTTATTCATTTGTTTACACCTACCCATTTACTTTAGGGTTTAAACCAGCCATCGATCCGGTCATTCTAGACTTTTATCGATTTTTCGATGTTTTATTGTGTCAAATTGGACCAATAGTGTGGAGAGTTGTTTCTTTCTTGAGACATTTTGCTAATAAGACCAACGTAAAATTTACTTTCCCCCACTTAATTCATCTTTATTCTCCTAGGTTTTTCTGAAACGACATATTTGGTTTAGCAGCCAAGAGTAAAGGAGTCTCGGTGAGTCCTGAAGATGATAAGTACCGTGGCTGGTATGCTTGGTATGTTGCTGCCCCCACTGTGGGTTCAGTCGGTGAAAGAATATCCGTTTCCCGAAGAAGTGGAATTTTTCACGTAAGTATTAAATATTCCCGTGCCTTTTTATTTTCAACCTTACCTATTTTTTTTACTATCGTGCTTCTTTTTCTTTTCAGCAAGCATGAGTATTGTTGAATCTGTATCCAATATCTGTGGTTGGGTAGAAAAGCTTTTGAAGGTTGCACCAATGGAAGGTAGCACATGAAAACCCTTTCCAGTTGCTATGGTTGGAAACCAAAGACTCATGGTAAGAGTTTTTGGCTTTTACCTCAATTATTTCCGTTGTCTTTGTTTTTTAACCATTCTTTTCTTAGGTTTTCCACTCGAGGAGTTACTTTTGAGGGTATTTTGGCAACTCGTGGCCAAGACATATTCCTGGGATCTGTGGATCAAGATATTATAGCTCCTCCAAGGTTTGAGAAAAGAAAGTCGGTCATTGAAGATGATTCTAAAGGAGAGGGTGAGGGCTCCCTAGTAATTAGACCACGAGCGAGTAGACGAATTGTTTCTAATTATGAGATCAATGTCTCTCCTGACCTGACCCTTTCCGAACATGTTGTTTCTCTAGTAGTTATCCCTGATGATGACGTTTCTCCCCCGTCTTGTACTATTAACTCCATAAACCAACTTTTTATTAGTGGTTTTAGTAGTGGCCCTTTAGGACCGGTTTTAGACGAGCTTTCTCTGTCTTCCTCTACCGTTCCTGTGATTGTTTCTCTGCCTCCCTCGTCTGTTACTTCCATTCCTTTCTCTACTGCCCCTTCTCCAACAATCACGCGTCCCATAGTTCATCACACAGAAGTGGGTTTCTCACGTAAGAGTTACACTATGAGGAGTTTTTGCTAATAGCAGTCTTTTGAGAAAGTCTGGGCAAGCCGACACCTGGATCGAACCTTTGATCGTTCCTATTGAGAAAGCAAAACTTGAGATTCATAGTAATATGGCTCTCCTGAATGACATTGTTGCTAGTTTGAAGGTATTCTTTAATCTCTTGTTTTATCAAGTTTTTTTTTTTTGCTTTGGTAACTTTAACCTTACCTCTTCTCTTTTTTATTTATTGGGTTAGACCAACCTCATTAGTACCGGGCTTACGAATCGAGTCTCTGTTTTAGAAAAACTGGCTCGTGGAGAAGACTGCTTATGAGCAGAGGAAGCTGCTCGAGATGCTCAATTGGAGAATATTTGTCTATGTCTACTCCTTTGATCGCGGGCGGTACCTCAGGTATTTGTTCTATGCGTTTATTTTGCTCCTTAAGCTATTTCTGCAAGGTTAGTACGAGATTTTGTAAATCAGAATTAACTAGATTACCTGGGTCTCTTTCCTGCATTTCACTAGGAGTTCCACCACTGCCTGAATTAACCTATCCAGAACGGGAGTTCTTTAAAGTATTATTGTTTGGGGTTAGTGTGGGCGGAGCAGCAGGTATCTGGTTAACAAAGGCTTGAAGAGCTTTACTGACTTGAGAATCAATTATTTTTTGCAATGCCTCATTCATGTCTTCAACATTGTCAAGTTGATCTTGTCTATTTGCATGAGATCCATCAGGATTGCCTTCATGAGATCATCGTGGGGAGCCTCGTGGATAGCCTTATGGATGTCACACCTCCTTTTTTACCGCACCCGCGAGGGCACAAGGGAGTTTTTCCAGTTAAAGGACAATCGAGACGGGATTAATTTATTAAATTCAGAGTCGCCACTTGGAAAAATAATGGTGTTCCAAGTCACCGGTTTAATCCCGAACCGAGGAAATTTATGACTCTGTAATACAGTCTGCGAAACTAGAAATCTGGATAAGGAATTCTGTTAACCCGGGAGAAGGTGTTAGGCACTCCCGGATTCCGTGGTTTTAGCACGGTCGCTCAATTGCAATTTTTGTTTCTATCTGATTCTTTTATATATTTTAACTATGTGCTTTTAATGCTCCGCTCTTATTTTTTAGAAGAATTGCGACGTTACGAAAACACATTTCGAGCCGCACCGTAACCAGTACGCCTGCGACTCTAATGTATTTCGGTTTCGCCGAGAGTAAGATTTGGGTCACATAAATGCACACCCGTATTCAGGAAAGTAATTTTATTTCAAGTCGTGCCTAAAGAGTCTATCGTCTATTTAACTTTGGGAAAAGGACCGTGAGATTCACTAGACGGTCTCTCCAGGTCTAAGTCTTTTTTACAACGACTAATTTGAGGGCCCCGCGATTGCGTATTTGCGTTTAGCGAGGCTCGTCTCATTATTATTAAGGCCAATCCTAAGATGAACTACGTTCTCTACTTGTTTTCGTCTCCGATATTAACTTGATATCCAATCCTATATAAATTTACGACCCAGGCAATGTTTTTTAATCCCAATTTGGTAATAATGGATACGGCATCCCTACGACATTGTTGTTTAATATGAAGCTCATTCTTACTAGCTGAGTCATTCTATTAGAGATCTAGTTTAAGAGGATAAAAACATAAACTAACATCTAAGGTGGCCAATTCACTTGTCCCAACTTTAAGTGACAAATCACACCTGAAATTTTACTCCAACACACCTTAAATCCGTGGCTATTTACCCCTACAGACGAACAGTATTGCAATTAAGGCTCAAATAATGGTTGGTCATGCTGATTTCTGATTTAGAACTAGCTATCCCTTTTCATGCTTGATAACACAAATTCTGGAATCAGTTACACCAAACCACACTATTAGATTCAAATATTCATACATGAACACCAACTCAAACTCATACCTATATCTTAAGAACAACCCTCGAACCGTCTCATCCTATTACTCTTCAAATAGTTCAATTATAATGCTAATGATCAAAAGGATAACAGTTTCATTTATACATTCGTCCAAATGGCTACTAACCATTACAATTATTGATGCTACAACATTAACCTAAAGTTGCACCTATCAAGCCTTGCAAATGCAGCTTTATTCTTCACTCAAAAGAGTCTACCATTGATAAGGATGTGTACCTGGCAATTGAAGAACCAAATGATCAGCTAATGCAATAATGGCAACAACAGCAGCAGTGAGCCAAGAACAACAATCCACCACAGCATACAGCAAACCCGGTAGTAACCAACAACCAGCACCAAGCAACAACCAAGCAAACAACCAACAACCCAGGCAATGACAGTCCAAAACTCAACAAACAATGACCCAGAAATAAACAGGTGCTACCAAATCCAATGAACCAGCTATAACACTTAATAACCAACGAGCCAAAAGTAATCCAACTCCACTAATCAAAGAACCAGTGGCTAAACCTTGACACCAAACAACAAACCAAAACAAACCACAGCAGTGGCTAAGATGCAACACTAGCAGTGGCCAAACAACAGTCAACTAACAAACCAGACACGATCAAACAGTGGCAATCCCTCAGCAAACCAGTAATGACAGAAGAAATAGAGGCCAGAAACAAATGCCACCAACAGGCAGTCAATGCCAATATGTTTATATGAATGTATGTCAAAATCCAGGTGGTGAATGTTTTTCCCTAATGTTCTCTAAGAGTTTGTGTCTGTATTTCGAATCCTTACTGTGTATGTCTATCTGCTCTCTTCTCAGGTTTTTCTCTGCCCTTCTCTAAGGTCTGTATGTCTCTTCTTATAGTTGAGACCAACAGCTCCTAAGGTTACTCCCCCCATGTCAGAGGCTCTATTTGCCCATACCTCTCTCTGTTTCCAGCACTAAGAACTGTCTACGTGTGGGCTTTAGTAATTTAAAATGTGAAATGCAGAACCTGGTGGAGTGCCCTGCTGTACCAGCAGGCTCCACTAGGCTATCTTATGGGCAAGTGATTAAATAATTGGCCTTAATCTAGTCCTAACAATTATATTCAGTTAAGTCCTAATCAGAATCAAACAAATGACAAGCTCTAATGGTGAATTGCATACGGGCGGACAACCAAATGAACAATCATACAAACAAGCTAACTCGTTGACGACGTTAAATAAACTAAACATACGAAGCTATTGCAGCATTGAATTTAAACAAAAACTGGTAGAATGGGAATTGACCGAATAAAAGGTCTTTTGAGAAGAACAGAAAAAATGATAGGAAAAAGAAAATTCTAGAACTAGAACAACAAAAATACACATAAGGAACATGAGCTGAAATTGTAGGGGAAATGAATTACCTCAAGAGAATCTGCCGACCCAAGCTTCGAACTACGGTTTGGAACTATTGAAGCCAAACGGGCTTTAATCGAGATGTTCTCGATTGAGAACACCTAGACTAAAGTCCCTTGGACTTCAATTACGACTAATTTGGCTCGAATTGGGCTTCTTCAAAAACTAGGGTTCTTGGGACTTGATTTTAGGGCTTTTATGATTCGGGCAAGATTCGAGCTAAACCCAAGCCGGCGGGGGTATGAGGGAGGCCATGGGAGGGTTTGGGGTGAGTTTGGGGTGATTTGGCGTCGGCTCGAGTTTGACTCGAATCTTCAAATGAAGATTCGAGGAGCTCCGGAGTGATTCGAGGTAAACGAAGGCTGGATTCGTAATGGAGGAGGTGAGGGGAGTATTTGGTGTTAACTTGGTGGCCGTTGGCCTACCGGAACCGCCGTGAGGCGATTTTCGGCAGGCGGCGCAACGGTGGTGGACGGCGGAGCGAGGTCCGGTCTCTGAAGACCTTTGGGAGATTAAGGGAGAGGGGGGGTCTGGCTTGGGGGGCGGGGTGCGTTTGTGAGATTATATATGATTTAAGAGGTTAAATCCTGATCGTTGGATCAAACTTGATCAACGACCAGGATCTCCTCCCATAACCAAACGGTGTCGTTTGGTTAAATTATGGCCTGGTGCATCTGGGATTTATCGATTAATCTGGACCGTTGGATAATAAAATCCAACGGTCCAGATCAAACGTTACATTAAGCTGATGCTGGGGTGAATATTGGGCTGGACGGATGAGGGGTTTGGGCCAGTTTTGTGGACTAAAACATGGCCCAAGCCTGCTCTTCATACTACATTCCATGATGTATTATATGTATATGTGTATATATATATATATATATATATATACATACATATACACTAACCTATAACACAACTGTTTTTTACTACAATTATCCCACATAATTACATATCACTTAAATGTAAACCGTATAATTTTGATATTGAACACTAAAAAAATGCAACACATAATGTATATATTTTTTTGTATTTTACTAATTTAAACAAATAAACACGCACATAAAAATGCAGATTTAAGATAAAAATAACAAAAAATCACAAAAATCATGCCCAACACGACACTATTTTTATTTTGAATTTTCTGGGAGTACTTCTCAGGTAAGGCAAAAATCACGTGCTCACAGCTGCCCCTCTTTGCGCGTAAACATGCAGAGTTTTCGTGCAAAGATAAGTGAGCGGATATAAGCGATTTTTTGCCCATTCGAGCACTCCGTATGAAGCATTTTGGAAAAGTTTTGACCGAACCTTGCTTCAAAGGTCTCCTACATATCCCTGGCTAAAAGGGAATCAGGTCAATGTAGTTCGGGAAGTTCTAGTAGCTGGGACTACCATGACTGTTGCGATCTCGCTGTTACTGCTGTTACTGCTGTTACTGTTGTTACCGCTGTTGCCACCGCTTAGCTGATCTCCTTGTTACACCGTACCAAGCAACAAAAACAAAAAGCTAGACTAAATTACAGTACTACAAGTTCTTATCTATCCTTTTTAACTTGATCTTGTCGCGCTCCTTGCCATCCTGTCTGACTCGGTGTTCCTTCTGACGCTTCTTCTCTTCTGCCAATTGTTATTTCGGCCTATCTTGATTGCCGAATTCCGACCATTGTTTCCTTCTTTATGATCTTTGAACTATTCTCCTTCGCAATCTGAGTCTATCTGTTCTGATCCTTGTTGCCTCCCTCTGCTTACGAACTTGGATTCATGCCGGAGATTTCTGTTACATTCAACTGCTTTCCTCAACCAAATTAAAATAGATCGCCACTCCATTCTCCGGCGGGCTCCCTGACTTCAACCACTACTTCAAAAATAAAATCGCCACTCCATTCTCCAGGCGGGCTCCCTAACTTCAACTACTACTTAAAAATAAAATCGCCACTCCATTCTCCGGGCGGGCTCCCCGACTTCAACCACTACTCAAAATAAAATCGCCACTCCATTCTCCAGGCGGGCTCCCCGACTTCAACTATAACTTCAAAATTAAATCGCCACTCCATTCTCCGGGCGGGCTCCCCGACTTCAACTACTACTCAAAATAAAATCGCCACTCCATTCTCCAGGCGGGCTCCCCGACTTCAACCACTACTCAAAATAAAATCGCCACTCCATTCTCCAGGCGGGCTCCCGACTTCAACTACTACTCAAAATAAAATCGCCACTCCATTCTCCGGGCGGGCTCCTTAACTTCAACCACTACTCAAAATAAAATCGCCACTCCATTCTCCCGGGCGGGCTCCCCGACTTCAACTATAACTTCAAAATTAAATCGCCACTCCATTCTCCGGGCGGGCTCCCCGACTTCAACTACTACTCAAAATAAAATCGCCACTCCATTCTCCAGGCGGGCTCCCCGACTTCAACTATAACTTCAAAATTAAATCGCCACTCCATTCTCCGGGCGGGCTCCCCGACTTCAACTACTACTCAAAATGAAATCGCCACTCCATTCTCCGGGCGGGCTCCCCGACTTCAACCACTACTCAAAATAAAATCGCCACTCCATTCTCCGAGCGGGCTCCCTGACTTCAACTACTACTCAAAATGAAATCGCCACTCCATTCTCCAGGCGGGCTCCCCGACTTCAACCACTACTCAAAATAAAATCGCCACTCCATTCTCCAGGCGGGCTCCCCGACTTCAACTATAACTTCAAAATTAAATCGCCACTCCATTCTCCGGGCGGGCTCCCCGACTTCAACTACTACTCAAAATAAAATCGCCACTCCATTCTCCCAGGCGGGCTCCCGACTTCAACCACTACTCAAAATAAAATCGCCACTCCATTCTCCGGGCGGGCTCCCGACTTCAACTATAACTTCAAAATTAAATCGCCACTCCATTCTCCGGGCGGGCTCCCCGACTTCAACTACTACTCAAAATAAAATCGCCACTCCATTCTCCGGGCGGGCTCCCCGACTTCAATTACAACTTCAAAATTAAATCGCCACTCCATTCTCCAGGCGGGCTCCCCGACTTCAACTACTACTCAAAATAAAATCGCCACTCCATTCTCCAGGCGAGCTCCCTAACTTCAACTACTACTTCAAAAATTAAATCGCCACTCCATTCTCCAGGCGGGCTCCCTGACTTCAACTACTACTCACCGATTTCATCCTATCTTGATTACCTTCCTTGCCTCTTGTACCATTTCCTTCTTCCTGCATTGCCTCTCGGACCACCTTCTCTTCTGAATTATCCTGTCTTGGAATTGCCTTCCCCTGGGTCGTATTACTTTTCTCCTGGCTGCTGGGGATATTTTTGAACCGTTTACTCGCCTGCTGGGGATGATGCTGCTGAGGAAGCATTCTTTGTTTCCTTCACCCCTCATTCTCTTCCTTCTTCCCATACCTCCTGTGGGACTCACGCTTTCGCCTCCTCGGGCAACTTATGGAATGTAATACTGCTGGGGAATCTCGAAGCCATTGTTTCATTTTCCCAACAACTGCTGGGGATGATACCAGTCTCAAAGATCATCCCATCTTGTGTTGCTTTCTACCCTTATCCCCTGGGTCTTTGCTTTCAAGAAAATTTTCGCAACAGGAGAAAATTTTCTGCCCCAGTTTGATAAACTTCTGGACGGTATGCTTTTCCGCCAACGAACCCTCTTTTCCTGCTTTTAAATCAAAGAAAAATTGTTAGTTTCAAAACGCGGCGAGTGGTCGTGCCACTCTTGTTGGGGCCATTTTCTTTTCTCTTTCAGCTGCTCGGCCTCTCTCGAATTTTGAGGACGACGTTGACGCTTGCTGGGGACGATGCTCTTTCCACGAACGACCTCTCATCTTTCCTTTTATTCCAATCTTTGGTTTGATCCGACTCTTTTTAGCCGGTGATCCGTTGCGTGAAATCATCTTTCGGACGTGCCACATGTGTCCATCATACTCCATAATTCTTGCGAACCTTCCCATCAGCCTGTCATCCCAATCTTACTATCGTAACGACTTCTGTCTTATTGCCTCGTTCCACGCCTATTCACTTTCAATATACTGCTTTGGGAGACTTGGTAGTAAGCTTTGAAAAATCAATTTTCGAAAATGAAAGAAAAGAAAAGAATACTGACCGCAAATGACAAAAGAAAAGAAAAACTTTTCTGAACTCAAAAATAGGAAAACTTATCTGAATGTGTGCCTGATCCAATGGTTATGCCGCGCCTTTGAGATTAAACTACCTAGTCTATTCATGTCAATCACTTTCTGATGCCGCGTCATGCTAGAGGTAAACGGGTGTCCCAACCTTGTCTCGTGCAGACATCTTGTAACCATCTCGTCCTGTCACCTCACAGTGCCCTTCAAAGGGTTTTCACTAATGAGATTCTCTCATTTCTCTCTATCTCCCGTTGCCTTAAGGTGCCCGTAAAGGTTTTCACCGTAAGACTCTCTCATTTTATTTCTCTCAACTTCCTTCGCCTTAAGGTGCCCTCGAGGGTTTTCACCGTTAAGACTCTCTCATTTACGCTTTCTTTCCCTGCGGCGGGGTATCACCCCTGAGATCCCCTCTAGAGCGTTATCCCCTTTCGGCTTGTGCATCGTGGATTCAATCGAGGGTCGGGATGTCACTCTTGGCTTTCATTCACATGGCTTGGCACTTCTCAAATACTGATCGAGAGGTCTTTCTGGTTCTTAATATGGTTTTTGCGCGTGAGGCTGAAGAAAGGGGTTTAGCCTCAACGGTTAGCTTATTACAACTTTCGGAATCCACACTATCTTTCCAACGAAACAATGACTTCTGCCCCAGTTTTGTTGCTTGGGGGATTTTTGATTTTTATTTTATTATGACCGAGCCGTGTGGCGCCTACGTATCCTTCTTGAGGAATCAGGTCGAACGTAGTTCACTTTTTCTTGTATTTTTTTCTTTGTTTCTTTTTCTATTTCGTTACACATCTTCCTTGATGATTCCGAAAGAGGGTATATGAAAGAATAATTAAGGCTCAAATGGGGAAACAAAGGTTAAAGTGTTTGGGTAGTAGAAAAATTGCCTCTGTCATTTCATTCTCCGAAAAATGCCAAATACGCACAAACAAAACCAAACGTTGACAAATGCATTAAAGAATTACACGTAATATCTCTTGATTGCGTCAGAATTGATAGCCATATCGGTGCATCTTCCCTCAACATCAGTCAGACATAGAGCGCCGTTGGATAATACTCTAGTCACCACAAAAGGTCCCCGCCAATTTGGAGCGAACTTGCCTTTCGCTTCGGCCTGATGGGGTAGAACTCTCTTCAGCACATGCTGTCCCACTTCAAATCTCCTGGGACGTACCTTCTTGTTGTATGCTCTCGCCATTCTCTTTTGATACAATTGGCCGTGACATACTGCTGTCAATCTCTTTTCATCGATCAAGCTCAATTGCTCTAATCGGGTTTTGACCCACTCGTCGTCATCAATCTCGACTTCGGCGACAATTCGGAGGGATGGGATTTCAACTTCTGCTGGTATTACTGCTTCAGTCCCGTACACCAACAAGTAAGGAGTTGCACCTACCGAAGTCCGGACGGTAGTGCGATAACCCAACAGCGCAAATGGTAACTTTTCATGCCACTGCCTAGACCCTTCTACCATCTTCCTCAATATCTTCTTTATGTTCTTGTTTGCTGCCTCGACCGCACCATTTTGCTTTTGGGCGATACGGTGTGGAATTTCGATGTGTAATCTTGAACTGTTGACATACTTCTTTCATCAATCCACTGTTAAGATTGGCACCGTTATCCGTGATGATTATCTTTGGAATTCCAAACCTGCAGATGATGTGGGAGTGTACGAAATCCACCACCGCCTTCTTGGTCACTAATTTGAATGTTTTGGCCTCCACCCACTTGGTAAAATAATCAATCGTTACCAGAATGAACCTATGACCATTGGAAGCCGCAGGTTCTATAGGTCCGATAACATCCATACCCCACGCAACAAACGGCCATGGTGCCGACATTGTATGCAATTCGGTCGGTGGAGAATGAATCAAATCTCCGTGTATCTGACACCGATGGCATCTTCGCACGAAACTTATACAATCACGCTCCATAGTGAGCCAGTAATATCCTGCTCGAAGAATCTTCTTTGCCAATACATATCCGCTCATGTGTGGTCCACAAACTCCCGAGTGTATATCTGTCATAACTGTTGTGGCTTGACTTGCATCTATACATCTCAATAATCCCAAATCCGGGGTTCTTTTGTACAGCACCCCTCCACTAAGGAAAAATCCGTTTGCCAATCGCCGAATAGCCCTCTTTTGATCTCCGGTTGCTTGCTCTGGGTATACTCCTAACCTGAGGTACTCTTTGACATCATGAAACCATGGCTCACCATCCATCTCTTCTTCAATCACATTACAATAAGCATGCTGATTCCGGATCTGGATATGTAATGGATCGACACGAACCTTGTCCGGGTGGTGTAGCATTGACGCTAAAGTAGCCAACGCGACGGCAACCTCATTATGCATCCTTGGGATGTGTCTGAATTCTACTGATCGAAAGCGCTTGGTCAGATCATGCAAGCACCGACGATACGGGATAAGCTTTAAATCTCTGGTTTCCCATTCTCCCTGAATCTGATGTACCAGAAGGTCCGAGTCCCCCAAGACCAAGACGTCCTGTACATCCATGTCCACCGCTAATCGCAACCCCAAGATACATGCCTCGTACTCAGCCATATTATTGGTACAATGAAAACGCAGTTGAGCAGTAACAGGATAATGATGTCCTGTTTCAGATATGAGCACAGCCCCTACTCCGACTCCTTTTGCGTTTGCCGCTCCGTCGAAGAAGAGCTTCCACCCCGGATCCTTGGTTAGTTCTAACCCCTCAATTTGCAACACTTCTTCGTCTGGAAAATACGTCCTCAAGGGTTCGTATTCGTCATCAACAGGATTTTCAGCTAAGTGATCGGCCAAGGCTTGAGCTTTCATAGCCGTCCTTGTCACGTATATGATGTCGAACTCTGTAAGTAATATTTGCCATTTTGCCAACCTCCCTGTAGGCATAGGTTTCTGGAAAATATACTTCAACGGATCCAAACGCGATATGAGGTAAGTGGTGTAAGAAGACAGATAATGTTTCAACTTTTGGGCTATCCAAGTCAAAGCGCAACATGTCTTTTCTAAATGAGTGTACTTGACCTCGTAGACTGTGAATTTCTTACTGAGGTAGTAAATGGCCCTTTCCTTCCTGCCAGTAAGATCATGCTGCCCCAGTACGCAGCCGAACGAATTCTCCAAAACCGTCAGATAAAGAATCAGGGGTCTGCCCGGTTCGGGCGGAACTAGTACGGGTGGATTTGACAGATACCCTTTGATCCGGTCAAACGCTTCCTGACATTCTGCCGTCCATTCTATCGCCGCGTCTTTTTTCAATAGACGGAATATGGGTTCACAGGTTGCTGTAAGTTGAGCAATAAACCTACTGATGTAATTTAACCTTCCCAACAGACTCATTACCTCTGTTTTACTCTTTGGCGGGGGCAATTCCTGAATGGACTTGATTTTGGACGGGTCCAACTCAATGCCCCGTCGGCTGACGATGAATCCTAGCAACTTTCCCGATGGAACTCCGAATGCGCATTTGGCCGGATTGAGCTTGATGTCGTACCTTCGAAGTCTTTGAAAGAACTTCCTGAGGTCGGCAACATGGTCTTCTTGACGTCTAGATTTTATGATCACATCATCCACGTACACCTCAATTTCCTTGTGTATCATGTCATGGAATACCGTAGTCATCGCCCTCATATATGTTGCCCCTGCATTCTTCAAACCAAACGGCATCACTCGGTAGCAATAAGTTCCCCACGGTGTGATAAAAGCAGTCTTTTCTGCGTCCTCTTCATCCATCAAAATCTGATGATATCCCGCATAACAGTCCACAAAGGATCCGATTTCGCGTCCGGCGCAATTATCAATCGGGATATGGATATTGGGAAGCGGGAAATTATCCTTAGGACTCGCCTTGTTGAGGTTGCGATAGTCCACACATACTCCTGATCTTTCCGTCTTTCTTTGGCACCGGTACTACATTAGCCAACCATTCAGGGTATCGAGTGACACGAATGACTTTCGCCTGCAACTGCTTGGTTACTTCCTCCTTAATCTTCACACTCATCTCCGTCTTGAATTTTCGTAGTTTTTGCTTGACGGGAGGATATGCCGGATCAGTGGGTAATTTATGAACCACTAGATCAGTGTTGAGTCCTGGCATGTCGTCGTACGACCATGCGAAAATGTCTTTAAACTCCATGAGTGTTTTGATCAACTCTTCTCTCAGATTGGGTTCAATATGGACACTTATTCGGGTTTCTTTGACGTCATCCGCATTCCCTAGATTAACGGCCTCGGTATCATTTAAATTCGGTTTGGGTTTTTCCTCGAAGTGACTTAATTCTTCACCGATTTCTTCTACGGCTTCATCATCGCCGTACTCTGACTCACTCTCGTCACTTCTTATTTCATGCGTTATTATTTCCAAACCCGATTGACTTTCTAGACCGGGTTGATTAATCTTTAAGCACGCCATATCATTAAGATCAGTTGAAAGAAGGCTGTTCAGAAAAGTAAAAAGAAGGAAAAATAAACAAAATTAGACACGAAGGGAATCAAATTTCATTAAATGGGAACTGTACAAGGGAAAACAAACTGCAAACTTAAATCAAAAATGAACTAAAAACAACTGGATTTTACTCCGGGGACAAACCCCCAACACAAAATTTCGAAAGAAAAACAATCCAAGACAAACTACCAAGACTCCTTCCGGACGGGGAGAGGAGTAGCCTTCCAGTTATTCAGTTTTGCCTTTGGTCCCACAAATTGTATCTCGGCATGACTAGATCCTTCACCGTCCTCGAGCATACATACATCTGTGAATAGGTCCTCGAACTTCCTGAAGAACTCTTCGTCTGGCCCGATCGTAGGACCGGGAATCTTTGTCGTTGGATGTCCTCTTGCTCCGGACCTGACAAAATATTGGGAAAGGCGTGGAACAGGCTTTGGTAGCACCCATGTCTTCTGTTTACTCCTCTTTGCTCGCCGGATGTCCTCTGAGGTCGGCTGGAATCCCAAGCCGAAGGTTCCCAAGTTTTCGACCACGGATACCGGCTGTATGATTCCTTGCAGAGATGCACCTAGACCTTTGCCGGGTATGAAACCATGTCTCAACATTTCATGAGCCACCATGACATCTGCAGTAATTGTCCTGTCATCGGGAATGCATTCCCCTTCTGGAACTCGGTTGGCGGACACCACATCGCAGACCTGGTATACCCACGGCCCAACATCTTCTTCTGTTTCAACAAAGGGGATGATGGTGCCTGATTGTAGATCGTTCTCTCCATGGACGACGATCTCCTATTGGTCCCACTCAAACTTGACGAGTTGGTGTAAGCTGGATGGAACTGCTCTTGCGGCATGGATCCATGGTCGCCCTATCAGGAGGTTATATGACACCACCATGTCCAGCACCTGGAATTCCATGGTGAACTCCACCGGCCCAATCGTCAAGATCAACACTATGTCCCCAACCGATGCCTTGCCTCCCCCATCGAACCCTCGAACACATATGCTGTTCTTGCGTATCCTGCCGATGTCTACTTTCAATTTGTCCAGTGTAGAGAGAGGACAAATGTTAGCGCTGGACCCATTATCGACAAGGACTTTGGTAACCACCGACTCCTCACACTTTACCGTAAGGTATAAAGCCTTGTTGTGCTCGGTGCCTTCTTCGGGCAATTCATCATCGGTGAAGGTGATCCGATTTGCTTCGAAGATCCTATTGGTGATCTTCTCCAGATGACTCACCGAGATTTTATCCGGTACATGTGCCTCATTCAGGACTTTCATCAAAGCTTGCCGGTGTTCCTCAGAATGTATCAGCAAGGATAGCAATGATATTTGCGCCGGAGTCTTCTTCAACTGCTCTAAGACAGAGTAGTCATGCAGCTTCATCTTTTTGAGGAATTCTTCTGCCTCTTCATCAGTTACCGGCTTTTTCAATGCTGCCGGAGTGGTCTTCCTCAATTCCGCAGGGGCAAAACATCTCCCCGAGCGGGTCAACCCTTGTGCTTCGCAGACTTCCTCTTTCACTTCCTTTCCTTTGTAGGTCGTTGTAATCCGAGCATAATTCCATGGAACAGCTCGGCTATCAGTTATTGGCAACTGTATTGCCGGCTGGATGATGAAAGGATCCATTCGAACGCCTGCTACTGTCAAGATGGGCTTGATTGCTGCCCCTGGTACAATTATCTTTGCTTCCCCCGGCCTCACCGGTACTTCGTTCACACTTTTTTCCGCTTCTGACCCTCCTGGTACGTCCTTCTTGCAAATGGACGGCTCATCAAAGCTCGGCCCCTTTCTCATTCCTACCCCGCCAGATTTGATCATCATTACCATCTGAGAGGCTTTCTCCTTTCCTTCTTCCACCCGAACCAACTCGATCATGTTGGTCTCATGATGAGTTGGAAGCGGGTTCTGGTTGATGTTGGGCTCTGTTGGAGTCTGGACCTCAATCCTGCGAGTGTCGATGAGCTCCTGAATGGCCGTTTTCAACCTCCAACATTTTTCCGTGTCGTGTCCTGGACATCCTGAGCAATATGCACAATTTACTGAGTGGTCCAGGTTCTTCGGAAGAGGGTTTGGCAGCTTAGCTTCAACCGGATTCAGCAACCCTACTTGCTTTAACCGGTGGAACAGACTAGTGTAAGATTCCCCCAAGGGAGTGAAATTCTTCGGCCTTGGCGCCCTGTCGCCCCTGAATGCCTGGTTTGGACGAAAACTCGCGCCCGAGGGGTTTCTGTAAGCTCTTGGGGGTGGATGATTGTTCTGCGGGTTTGGTGCACGCCACGGTGCATGGACGGGAGGTGCGGAATAGGACTGTGCGTGGTGGACAGTAAAATGGGGATCAGGTGCGGGATAGTAATGTTGCGGGTGGTTATATGGGTTGTGGGAGTAATTTTGGTGGTGAGGCTAGGGTGGGCTATATTGGGGTGCGGGGCCTCTATTTCTGAACCATGCCCCGGACTCGACGGCCGCAACTTCCTCTCTCCTCTTTTTCCCCAGTACTCCTCCAGTACCACTTTGGATAGCTTGAGTGGTGGCTTTCAATGCTGAGTAGCTCATGATCTTGTTGGCCTTCAAACCTTCCTCGATCATACCCCCCATTTTTATCACCTCGGTGAATGATTTGCCTACGGACGTTACCAGATGTCCGAAGTAGGTGGGCTCTAATGTCTGCAAGAAGTAGTCCACCATCTCGCTCTCTCTCATCGGCGGATCTACCCTGGCCGCCTGTTCCCTCCAACGGAAACCAAATTCCCTAAAGCTTTCAGCGGGCTTCTTCTCTAATTTTAGCAATGATAGGCGGTCGGGGATTATTTCAAGATTGTACTGGAACTGGCCGATAAAAGCTTGAGCCAAATCGTCCCACGTAAACCATCTACCGGGATCCTGTCTAGTGTACCACTCCAGCGCAGATCCTCCCAGACTCTGACCGAAGTAAGCTATCAGAAGCTCGTCCCGTCCTCCGGCCCCTCTCATTTTACTACAGAACCCTCGGAGGTGGGCTACTGGGTCACCATGCCCCTCGTATAGGTCGAATTTGGGCATTTTAAACCCTGCTGGCAACTGGACGTCCGGAAATGGACACAGATCCTTGTAGGCGACGCTGACCTGGTTGCCCAAACCGTGCATATTCCTGAAGGACTGCTCCAGGCTTTTAACTTCTTTGATAACTTCCTCGTGTTCCGAACTTTGGAAGTGTTTTTCCGGTTCTACCGGATTATCCCAGTGAGGTGTATGTGATTGTGGTTCAGGGGCCCTGAAAGTAGGCTCTGGAGGATAGTAAGAGTTGTCATGGATCTGAACATGCGGCTCGCTGGCCGGCCTTTGCAGAGGAGCAGGTGGAGGTGCCACAAAAACAGGGGTGGCTGGAGGAGGATTTGGTTTGGCTGGTGGAATGTGGGTGGCATATGGGTTTTCCCCCCTGAAAGTATGGATAGATCGGGGCGCTTGTCGAAGGATCGATGGGCGGATGTTCCGGAGCTGAGGCGAGAGTAGGGCGGTTTGGTGAAGACTGTTCCCTGGCCCAGGCCAGGTGCATCTCTGTTATCTGTTGTTTTAACCGGTCTACCTCTTCTTTCATGATTTGTAACTCTGCTTTTTCTTCCTCGAGACTCTTGCCAGAACTAGACATGCTTACTGTAATCGGTCCTTTGGATCTAGTACGGTAATGATGGCTGGCCAGTATATTCTGTCAAACCAACTGCTAAACTTTTCCGGCAATGCAACAAACTTGTTAGTTTACCGAGTTTGACAGATATGTTATAGCACGTTGGATGCAATGCACCTAACCAAATAACCCTTTCTACATGTACTCTTAACATGCGTCATTCCGACCCCTTTTCTTTTTCTTTTTCTTCTTCTTTTTTTTTTTTCTTTTTCGACTATCTTTGCAAGCCTTATTGTTATTTAACCTTTGGATTCTTTTCCTTTCTTTTTGGTGGTGGTCGAATCTTATGTGGATTGCCTACGTATCACGTTCTTGCGTGAATCAGACCGAGCGTAGTTCTGGTAACAAGATTGTGGCAAAATTCAGTAACTTTTATATCAAATAAAACCTCAAAGTTACAAAACATGGCTTACAATAAACGACAAAAATAGAGGAATGCCGGACTCGAGAAATAAAAAAATAAAATGCCAACCAACTTGACTCGATATTTCGAAATACATTTTTAAATCAGAAGTCTAATGCTCTAAAATTCCTGGGAGTCCGAGAGGCATCATTCGGCCTTGCCGCGGGTCTCGGTGTGAGGTCCTTGTGCAGTCCCCTTAAATCCCTCATGATCTGATGAACATAGCCCATAACCGAAGCAAAAAGGGCATGGCGGGGCATCCGTTCGCAATCTAAACACTTCATAGTGACATAGTGCCCTATTTCTCCAATTCTATCCTTGATCATGTCCCTTTCCCCGAGTAGCCGCTCTATCTGCTGGTTTTTCGCTCCCAACCTTTGAGCGTTGTTGGTGACTTGGTCTAGGAGCCTGTCTATTTGTTCTTGCAGTCGAGCCATCAAATTGTGGCAACGGTCGAGGTCCGCTCTGGCATCTCGGGCTTGCTTGAAAACCCGCTCCCTGAGGATAACATTTGCTTCCCTTAGACTAGTGATGATCTCAGTGTAATCTTCTTCTATCCGTTGCAGGTGAAGTGCATGTTGATGTGCCTCCTTTCTCCAGCTAGCACGGACCCTCATTGTTTGGGCCTTTGATTCTTCCAATTCTCTTTGGACATCGGCAACTTGGCTTCTCAAACCCTTTATCAACTTTTCGTCTGCTCGACTCCTCGACTGTCTGTCAGCATCCCTTTTCATTTGCTGGATTTGAGCCCTCAAAAAGTCATTTTCTTGCGCCAACTTCTTTTTATCTCCTTCGTCGGCGGCGGCTTGCATATCCCTTTCAAATTGAAGATCTTGGACCCGTTGCTCTATCTTGCCAATCCTTGTTCTGTAAACCTCTTCCTTGGCCAACCAGTCCCATTGTTCTTGTGACGCTTCAGCAAATTCCCTGAGGTGAGGTCTTTTGGCTGGTCTTTCACCCGATGTTTCTCCTTTGTACCAAGTAAGATATCTGGGTACAACCTCTCCTCTAGCTCGATCCCGCACACAAGTGTTTGCCTCCAGATATTGGCATTTGCTCCAAATCTGGCGGACCCTTGCTTCTGGGAATTGACCGTCGGGACCAATTTCAATAACCTGGGTACTCAGGTCTTCTTCTTTGGGTACTACCTGGCACCTTCCGAGCTGTCTCAACACCCGATGGGGCGCATACGGTTGAATGCTTTTAAGTCCCATTAAGAGAAAGGGGGACCTAGCCGCTGGCATGTACACGATTCTGTCTATCTGCAACCAACCCAACGTCCATTGTATTTGACTTGCGTTGAGAGCCTGAAAGTATGCCCTCCATGCCAATGTTCCTTCAGGCGGGACGGCCCTATCAATCCTTGTATAGAATTCGCTTATGCAAGTTTTCTCAACCAACCCGTATCTCAAGAATTGGGTGCGGCGACACAGGTGCTCGATCATCCACATTTGTAGCAGTAAATTACAGCCTTCGAAAAAATCTCCCCCGGCTTTGCAGATTGTGAGGGCTCGATATATGTCCGATAGTATCATAGGAGCAAGAGTACTTTCGCTTTGGTCAAGCAAAGTACTGACGACTCCGGCTACCTTTATATCAATGTTCCCGTCTTTCCTTGGGAATACCACGAGTCCTAAAAAGGCTATCATGAAAGCAACTCGTCTGTGCTCCTCCCATTTCTGGCGATTACCCTTGCTGCATAATTTGTTTTCTGGGTCGTCGAAACCTCCCGCATGCCCGTACCTTTGATAGATGAAGTTTAAAGTACAAAACCCTCGTGCTAGATCCGGGTTACGTACCGTTCTGGCCGTCTTCAGTGAGTCTAAAAACCGGTGTACGGCGACAACCCTGGGGGCGATTAGATATTGATGCCCCAATGGTATATCAGTGTTTCCAATGTATCCGGTCATCTCCTCAACAGTTGGGGTGAGCTCGAAGTCCGAGAAGTGAAAGACATTGTGTGCGGAGTCCCAATATGTGACTAAGGCTCTTATGATGTCCCCACGAGGTTTTATTTCAAGCGGACCCGTGAGACCTTTCAAATACTTTTTAACCTCGCCCTGCCCTTCTTGGCCTAGATCATTCCACCATAGCCGTATTTGTACCGGGATTTTAGTCATGAGTGAAAAGGGTTCATTTTGAATCGTGCTCATCCTGCACATTTATTTAAAGAAAACGATCATTTTGGCTGGCAATGATTTTTTTTTTTTTTTTTCAAAATTTACAGATTTTGGTATATATTTCTGAAAAATGGCAAGTTGGACCCGACGGGGGTTGCCTACGTATCTCACCTCCGGTGAGAATCAAACTCGCGTAGTTCGGTCCGTCAAGACAAACTATTTCTTTTATTGACCGACAAAAAACACACTTTGTTAAGAAGCACATTTTCTTTTATTGACCGACAAAGAAAACACATTTTGTTAAGAAAACACATTTTCTTTTATTGACCGACAAAGAAAACACATTTTGTTAAGAAAACACATTTTCTTTTATTGACCGACCAAGAAAACACATTTCGTTAAGAAACACATTTTCTTTTATTGACCGACCAAGAAAACACATTTCGTTAAGAAACCCATCGTCGGCAAAGTCAACCTTCCATTGTCTCTTGTTAACAAACTATTGATTTTGTTGGTAAGACCCATTTTTGTATTTTCTGAAAATATCTATTTACCCACACTGTTTCCTTTTGTTTTTCGTTTCTCCTTAGTATTTAAAAAAAAAAGCCGGTCAGCATGCAAGTTCGAATAAATGCTTGAAACAAACATGGCATAGCAGGATGGTCTTTCATTTCAGGTTGCCTGTCCTAGACGGACCCAACCCCTGTGTTGAGTCCCCTAAGTCAAATGCAACAT
Source organism: Nicotiana noctiflora (assembly GCA_032618575.1). Lineage (NCBI taxonomy): Eukaryota > Viridiplantae > Streptophyta > Magnoliopsida > Solanales > Solanaceae > Nicotiana > Nicotiana noctiflora. The sequence goes on from JASVEL010000435.1 coordinate 38,271, forward strand.
GATACAAATAAGCGTTCCTACTAGGGATCCAGCATGAAGTCATGTTATTCTAAGTTTAAAAACCTGGGTATGTGTTCTAGACTGTGTACCCGAGCGAACAACTCGGGCTGAGGAAGGAGCTCCTTTCCGGGAACCAAAAGGCCAGCCGGCTTAGAAACTTTCCGAGCCTCTTTATTATTTCGGGTATGACACTAACAGAATAAGGAGTCTCAACCAGTGAGCACATCCCCGGGGTGAGAAGTGAAGGGTTTGCGGCACAGTTTTATATACAGTTCACGTAATATCAAAGCGGTAAACATATAACAGTTTGTATATACAGTGCAACTAGTATCAAAGCGGTAGACATGTAGCACGTTAATTAAACATGTAGTAAAATCAGATATAGACAAAACAACAATTTAACCGAGCTCGAATTCTTAGACCCTGAACCGAAGTTCAGAGGTCTCGTCCCCAGCAGAGTCGCCAGAGCTGTCACACCTCCTTTTTTACCGCACCCGCGAGGGCACAAGGGAGTTTTTCCAGTTAAAGGACAATCGAGACGGGATTAATTTATTAAATTCAGAGTTGCCACTTGGAAAAATAATGGTGTTCCAAGTCACCGGTTTAATCCCGAACCGAGGAAATTTATGACTCTGTAATACAGTCTGCGAAACTAGAAATCTGGATAAGGAATTCTGTTAACCCGGGAGAAGGTGTTAGGCACTCCCGGATTCCGTGGTTTTAGCACGGTCGCTCAATTGCAATTTTTGTTTCTATCTGATTCTTTTATATATTTTAACTATGTGCTTTTAATGCTCCGCTCTTATTTTTTAGAAGAATTGCGACGTTACGAAAACACATTTCGAGCCGCACCGTAACCAGTACGCCTGCGACTCTAATGTATTTCGGTTTCGCCGAGAGTAAGATTTGGGTCACATAAATGCACACCCGTATTCAGGAAAGTAATTTTATTTCAAGTCGTGCCTAAAGAGTCTATCGTCTATTTAACTTTGGGAAAAGGACCGTGAGATTCACTAGACGGTCTCTCCAGGTCTAAGTCTTTTTTACAACAACTAATTTGAGGGCCCCGCGATTGCGTATTTGCGTTTAGCGAGGCTCGTCTCATTATTATTAAGGCCAATCCTAAGATGAACTACGTTCTCTACTTGTTTTCGTCTCCGATATTAACTTGATATCCAATCCTATATAAATTTACGACCCAGGCAATGTTTTTTAATCCCAATTTGGTAATAATGGATACGGCATCCCTACGACATTGTTGTTTAATATGAAGCTCATTCTTACTAGCTGAGTCATTCTATTAGAGATCTAGTTTAAGAGGATAAAAACATAAACTAACATCTAAGGTGGCCAATTCACTTGTCCCAACTTTAAGTGACAAATCACACCTGAAATTTTACTCCAACACACCTTAAATCCGTGGCTATTTACCCCTACAGACGAACAATACTGCAATTAAGGCTCAAATAATGGTTGGTCATGCTGATTTCTGATTTAGAACTAGCTATCCCTTTTCATGCTTGATAACACAAATTCTGGAATCAGTTACACCAAACCACACTATTGGATTCAAATATTCATACATGAACACCAACTCAAACTCATACCTATATCTTAAGAACAACCCTCGAACCGTCTCATCCTATTACTCTTCAAATAGTTCAATTATAATGCTAATGATCAAAAGGATAACAGTTTCATTTATACATTCGTCCAAATGGCTACTAACCATTACAATTATTGATGCTACAACATTAACCTAAAGTTGCACCTATCAAGCCTTGCAAATGCAGCTTTATTCTTCACTCAAAAGAGTCTACCATTGATAAGGATGTGTACCTGGCAATTGAAGAACCAAATGATCAGCTAATGCAATAATGGAAACAACAGCAGCAGTGAGCCAAGAACAACAATCCACCACAGCATACAGCAAACCCAGTAGTAACCAACAACCAGCACCAAGCAACAACCAAGCAAACAACCAACAACCCAGGCAATGACAGTCCAAAACTCAGCAAACAATGACCGAGAAATAAACAGGTGCTACCACATCCAATGAACCAGCTATAACACTCAATAACCAACGAGCCAAAAGTAATCCAACTCCACTAATCAAAGAACCAGTGGCTAAACCTTGACACCAAACAACAAACCAAAACAAACCACAGCAGTGGCTAAGATGCAACACTAGCAGTGGCCAAACAACAGTCAACTAACAAACCAGACACGATCAAACAGTGGCAATCCCTCAGCAAACCAGTAATGACAGAAGAAATAGAGGCCAGAAACAAATGCCACCAGCAGGCAGTCAATGCCAATATGTTTATATGAATGTATGTCAAAATCCAGGTGGTGAATGTTTTTCCCTAATGTTCTCTAAGAGTTTGTGTCTGTATTTCGAATCCTTACTATGTATGTCTATCTGCTCTCTTCTCAGGTTTTTCTCTGCCCTTCTCTAAGGTCTGTATGTCTCTTCTTATAGTTGAGACCAACAGCTCCTAAGGTTACTCCCCCCATGTCAGAGGCTCTATTTGCCCATACCTCTCTCTGTTTCCAGCACTAAGAACTGTCTACGTGTGGGCTTTAGTAATTTAAAATGTGAAATGCAGAACCTGGTGGAGTGCCCTGCTGTACCAGGAGGCTCCACTAGGCTATCTTATGGGCAAGTGATTAAATAATTGGCCTTAATCTAGTCCTAACAATTATATTCAGTTAAGTCCTAATCAGAATCAAACAAATGACAAACTCTAATGGTGAATTGCATACGGGCGGACAACCAAATGAACAATCATACAAACAAGCTAACTCGTTGACGACGTTAAATAAACTAAACATACGAAGCTATTGCAGCATTGAATTTAAACAAAAACTGGTAGAATGGGAATTGACCGAATAAAAGGTCTTTTGAGAAGAACAGAAAAAATGATAGGAAAAAGAAAATTCTAGAACTAGAACAACAAAAATACACATAAGGAACATGAGCTGAAATTGTAGGGGAAATGAATTACCTCAAGAGAATCTGCCGACCCAAGCTTCGAACTACGGTTTGGAACTATTGAAGCCAAACGGGCTTTAATCGAGATGTTCTCGATTGAGAACACCTAGACTAAAGTCCCTTGGACTTCAATTACGACTAATTTGGCTCGAATTGGGCTTCTTCAAAAACTAGGGTTCTTGGGACTTGATTTTAGGGCTTTTATGATTCGGGCAAGATTCGAGCTAAACCCAAGCCGGCGGGGGTATGAGGGAGGCCATGGGAGGGTTTGGGGTGAGTTTGGGGTGATTTGGCGTCGGCTCGAGTTTGACTCGAATCTTCAAATGAAGATTCGAGGAGCTCCGGAGTGATTCGAGGTAAACGAAGGCTGGATTCGTAATGGGGGAGGTGAAGGGAGTATTTGGTGTTAACTTGGTGGCCGTTGGCCTACCGGAACCGCCGTGAGGCGATTTCCGGCAGGCGGCGCAACGGTGGTGGACGGCGGAGCGAGGTCCGGTCTCTGAAGACCTTTGGGAGATGAATGGAGAGGGGGGGGTCTGGCTTGGGGGGGCAGGGTGCGTTTGTGAGATTATATATGATTTAAGAGGTTAAATCCTGATCGTTGGATCAAACTTGATCAACGACCAGGATCTCCTCCCATAACCAAACGGTGTCGTTTGGTTAAATTATGGCCTGGTGCATCTGGGATTTATCGATTAATCTGGACCGTTGGATAATAAAATCCAACGGTCCAGATCAAACGTTACATTAAGCTGATGCTGGGGTGAATATTGGGCTGGACGGATGAGGGGTTTGGGCCAGTTTTGTGGACTAAAACATGGCCCAAGCCTGCTCTTCATACTACATTCCATGATGTATTATATGTATATGTGTATATATATATATATATATATATATACATACATATACACTAACCTATAACACAACTGTTTTTTACTACAACACAACTGTTTTTTATTACAATTATCCCACATAATTACATATCACTTAAATGTAAACCGTATAATTTTGATATTGAACACTAAAAAATGCAACACATAATGTATATATTTTTTTGTATTTTACTAATTTAAACAAATAAACACGCACACAAAAATGCAGATTTAAGATAAAAATAACACAAAATCACAAAAATCACGCCCAACACGACACTATTTTTATTTTGAATTTTCTGGGAGTACTTCTCAGGTAAGGCAAAAATCACGTGCTCACAATGGAGAACCTCGTGGAGAATCTCCTTGAAGTTGTTGGATTGTTTGAATTTTTGGAAGTCCTTGGGTGTTGTCGTTGTTGTTAGACATGATTCATATGAACAAGAAAATCAAGTAGAAATAAAGTTGATTATCAGATTCCTGGTAACGGAACCAATTTGTTTAACCAAAAAAAAGTTTTTTGTCAAATCTAGAAAATAGATGAATCGGGTTAATGATAATCGAAAAATAAATAGATAAAAGAATTTCCAAGTACTCAAATATGAAAGTTAGTAAATCAGAATATATTTTAATAGTCACTTGTCCCTCTACTGATTATATATTTCTCCTTTTATAGGTCTCTTTGGGAAATCTTTGGAAATATAAGTTACATCTAAGTCATAATGAGGGTATTATAGATAATTAATGATATTAAATGCTGCATTACATAATTATTACATTGAATACAAATATTCCTTAACAGTTCCGACATTCTCTCAAAATGTTGTATCTTTATCTTTTTTTCTTGACTAGGTTCATTATTCTTCTCGTATCTCGTATGTAATTATGCTCAAATAGGGACAGGATTTCCAAGCCTCTTATCTCGTACCTTCTTTTTATTCCCGTATCTCTTTTTTTCCCTTTTGTCTTGCACCTCTTTTTGTCCTTTTGTCTCGTATCTCTTTTTGTCCTTTTATCTTGTATCTCTTTTTGTCCGCAACAGTCTATGATTCTTTGACCAATTATAACCTTTTAACAATTTTACGTATCATGGCACTTCATTATTCATTTATGTGTATAATATTCCCCCAATACAATGTGACTTAGGAAAATTTTATTTTGTGTCTCATATTTGTATGAAATATTTATTTTGTCTCACAAATCTTAGTCCCAAATTTTTGTGGATCCAGAAGTGTAAGATTAGAGTCTAAAAATTTACGAGACAAAAAAGTAATCTCATACAACTAGTATCAGTTGTACGAGATACAAAATAAAATTTCTCATGTGAGTTATAATGCTGATTCTCCGTTGCAATGTTTATATCTTACTTTTTTAAAAATTTATTTAAGTATCTTATTTTTCTTTTTACTGTGTTTTAAAATGAATTTCCTTTTATATTTAGTGAGCGTGTGAATAAGATTTTAGAAATTCTAGAAAAAAACATGTTAAAAAGAAAGTTCAAGTAAAAAATGGTATCTGAAAACTTGAGTTGTATTTGGATATAAATATAATTTGGATCTATTTTTAAATTTTTCTTAGTGATTTGAAGTATAATTTTCCCCGTTTTAGAGTTTTTAATAATTTCCAAAAAAATCAAAAATTAAACTTCAAGTGAAAATTATAATTTTCACTGTTAAATATTGATCTAAAAACAGTAATTTAAAAAAAAAAACTAAAGTATTTTTTATGGCCGAATGGACTCTTAAAACTAACACCAACAACCTAGTAAAATTTTACTAGTGGAGCTTGGGGAGGGTAGTGTGTATGAAGACATTACCTCTATCTCGAGGGAGTAGAAAGGTTATTTCTGAAAAACCAATGACCGCTTAGTCATTCTTTAATTCTAATTTTTATATGGCATTTTTAAGACATTAATATTCATTGATACATAATATATTATATATCTTTTCGTCATTTTGGGTCGAGGGTCTATCTAAAACAATACTCTAACCCTTCAGGATAAGGGTAATGTTTGCGTACATGGGCGTATCTAGGACTAAGGATATGGGTTCACGTGAACCCATATTCCTCTTCTTAAACCATATGTAATTATATTATATTTTATCAAAATTACTTAAGTATATGTGAGTGCACCCATGCTCTAAGATTCATATGGTGCAATAATTATTGGGTGCACCTCTACGAGTAAATTGGTGATTCAAATTCCACTTCAGAAGGACCTATATTCGGCACAGGGCATTGATATATACGTGAAAACTATCAAAATTTTTAAAACTGGTATTGATATATAATTTTAAAATGTAGTGAGTTCATGGTAAGACTAAAGTAAAATACGTGAGATCCACTTCTTCACACTAGTGCACCCATTCTCTTGAAATGTTAAATCCGCCTCTATAATTGTGTACCCGCTATACTCCCCAAATCTCATTTATAAGATATTATTGGATTTTTGTTGTTGTTGCTATAACGTACTACTTATCTTTAGTTTAAGAAGATAAAATATACTGTAATATTTTATTATTTTTTAAATTTGGTGTTCAATCAAATTAAAACACAATACGAAGGGAGTAATTTATAAGTGGGTCCTTTCTCGTATCTCAATGATTCGGATTTTGATCAATGTGTCTGTCCCATTGCTTTTACCACCTTGTCCTACTTCCTGCACCAGTTACTCCTTTGCACAGGAAGTTAGTGGACATTTATGTTATGTTTGTCTTTCTTCCATTACATTTACTTACACTTAAAGTTCGTGAAATCACTTTATAAGTAAATTTTTATTTACTACAAATATCAAGAGTATTTATAAGTCAAAATTAATCAAAAGTGGAAATTAGTCACCTCAACAACTCATAATTTTATTTGCTTATAAACATATTTTTGGCTAAAAAAATTTGATTTGTTTTAGTAATCTTGAAATGGGCTTGAAATTAATTACATTCGCTAGTCGGTGGATACATCTTGTATAGTACTATTATTATATATATAAAAATGTATTTATAAATAATTAAAAAATAGCAGTCAGATACACTAATCTCTTGTTATGCGCAGAATCGAAGGAAGGGCCAGACCACAAGAGTTTATTGTATGCAACCTTACACTGTATTTTTACAAGAGACTATTTTCATGACTCGAATTCGTGACATCTCTTGTCACATGGCAGCAACTCACCACCACCCACAAGCCTTTATATATATATATATATATATATATATATATATATATATATATATATATATATATATATATATATATATATTGATTTGGTAATATTATATATAAGAATGTGGCCGACAATGATTTAGTAATTATTTTAAACTCCATAGACATTAGTGCTCTCCTTAGTCCTTACCCCATATTTAAATCAACGTAAAATCACCTCCCTCCCACGAACGGTAGGTATGTAAACTAATAGTACTACATTGTGTTTGTAGATGACTCATCAAGACCGAGGAAAACAAAGAGAATTAACCTTTTTTATAGGGTTTGAGTTCTCTGCTCCTTTGGCATGTGGTATATACCTTTTTTTTTTTTTTTTTATCACCCGATATTTGGTACCCACGTATTAAAGCTTAATTATATTTAGATTTGCATCGCGTAATACCTTATTCGGGGAAAGGGAGAAGAGTGTTCCCTACCAAAGCTTTTTTCATACCCATATCTCGAACTCGAGAACTGTGATCAAGGAAAGAAGAGTCTCATACACTACAACACATTCTTTGATGGTAGGTAGGAAATACTAGATATTATTGTTCGTGTACTAATATTTACACAATCGCGTTATTTAGAAGTTAATTATAGATAATTGTTATAATAAATAAAATTGTAAAAATAGTTAATGATCTGTTATCACAAATTAATTTGTAATTTTGTATCATCAATAATATAAAACTCTTTTAGGCTTATAATATATATTAGTAAATCATTTTTTATTTGTATGAATATGAGCATTACACACGTTCTTGAAAGTGATCGTTCACATAAAGTTCGGAGAAGAATCGCTCCCAAAATAAATGTGATATAGATAATCTATCTTAACGTAAATACTAGTAGATGATTTTATTGTTCAAACTCACCTTATAGGATGAATCAAAGCAACTTATCTAGGAAAACCAAACGTCACCTCTTAGATGACTATTAAAAAGAGACCAACAATGTTAAAATCTCTTCTTTTAATGGATTTTGGTTGTGATTATATGAGCTTTACCGTAGAATTCAAACTTAACCATTAAGTAAGCAAGTGGTATTTTATAGGAATATTTATTACTCTCTCCGGTTCATAATAAGTACCCAATTTATTTTTCACAGTCTCGTTAAAAAAATATTAAATTCTATACAAAAATATCTATTACAACTAAACTAACCCTAACTAAATATTTAATGTGAGGAATAAGAATTTTTTTTAGGAATATATACATAAAGGTTATTTTGTAAAAATAAATTAAATTCTTTCTTGATTATATAAATAAATACTTATTTAAAAAAAAAATTGAACATTTATGGTGAATCAGAGGAAGTAATAGATACTTGTTGCACGCTATAAGATTCTTCGATTAAAAAGTAAGATACTAATATTACACGATTCTTTAGAGTGTACTAATTGAGTTACCCAATTAAAACTTAAAAAGTTAAAAGTTGCAAAATCAAAACTTGGTTCTATTAGATAACTTTTACATATAAGACATTTTGGATCGGACAAAACAAATAAATTGAATGTGTCCGAGAGATTGTTGGATTATGTTGCTTTTCTGTGATTGCTGTTGGGACTTGTTGTCCAGTAGTAATCTTTTTCTTTCTGTACTTACACCCTAATTTTGGTAATAAAATTTTATTTACCAAAAATAAATAAATTATAGGAGTATTTATATAAATTAGCGAAAATAGTGTGCGTTACTGCATATATTCTATCTTCCTCTAACCATACTTGTTAGATTATAATATTATACTGAATTGTTGTCATCGTTATTGTTGTTATTTATATAAAGTACCATTTATTTTTTAAAACGTATCACATAATTAAGATCACTGATTAGAGCTGTAATTGTGACTTTGTAAAAAAAAATTTGTTAATGAATAGAATATATTGAGTTTGCTAAAAGTCCAAAATATCTAATATTTGGGAAAAAATAAAGTATTATTCTTTGTTTCAATTAATATGGTAACATTTTTTCTTAATTGTCACACCTTCTTTTGGCGCGCCTACCTACCCCGGGGGTGAAGGAACGGGCGAGGGAGTTTTTTTTCAATTTTAAGTGACAATATTCGAAACGGGATTATTTTATTTATTTCAGAGTCGCCACTTGGAATAAATTAAAGGTGTCCCAAGTCACCATTTCATTTAAATCCCGAATCGACGAAATTTCGACTTTCCAAATGAAGTCTACGAACCGGAAATTCTAAGCAAGGAATTCTGTTGACCCGAGGGAAGGTGTTAGGCACCCCCGGATCTCGTGGTTCTAGCACGGTCGCTTCAATTATTATAAATGACTAAACAATATCCGATTTTAATACATGTTATAAATTACGTGCTTTGATTAAACTTTAAACCGCTTTATTGATTTGAAACCGTACAAAGAAGAAAACTAGATACAACATATACTCGGACTTTTGGCAAATAGACAAATAAAAATGTGCCCGGATTACTTACTTCAACCTATGCCGATTAAAGCGTTTGTTAGACTAGGCAAAAAATTAATTTATCTAAAAAAATGTCCATTGAGGTTATTTCCAATTAAGACCTGTACCAAATGACATCTTATTTCGTAACTGGTTGGCTTAGGGCCGGAGATTAAAAAAGGTGTAAATTAACAGAAAATTGATCAAACTATGCGAAGTAGAAATAATTCACCATGGTTTATTATTAGACGTGAGGTTGTTTACTTTGGGTTTTACTATCCTCGATCCGATGTTAATTGACGAAATCGAAACTATGCGATTAAAGTTGAACTAGCATTGGCATCTAAAGCATTGGCTACTTATCTTGTTTGCTTAAACTACAAATGGATTTCAAGGAAAAATCAAATGAAGAAATTCGAAAATGATTCGAAACACCTTGCATTAATAGCTAACATCAATCAAATTAATACCTTAAACATGGTTAAACTACTTGACTTTAAAAAATTACCTATTTAAAATATCAAAGAAAATCCCAATCCGCATTGGCTAGTTTTACTTACACAAATCTAAATGTATACTAACAAAATAGAAACTAGTTAAGCATAACGAAAACTGAAAACAATAGTCCAAAAATAATCCAAGTTTACAATGATAGACAATACAAGCCTAGCAGGTTTTACTTCAATTCGTACATGCTGAAGGTAAGAACTAAATAGGCATATAAGACTATGTGCACTCTTAAAACCCTCAATGGATAACATCACAAAATTTCAACTAACAGTCCTTAGTTTAATAAAATAGCTAACAGGATCACTTATGTAATGGCTTCAAACGACAAGATTCAAAGTGGTCTTTCATTTCATTTCTAGTGCAAGAGTAAACAAGCCCAAAGGATGTGTACCTGGAAGTAGAATCGAACAAATGGAGGAGTTAGCAGTAGGACAGTATGCAGCAAACAAACCAAAGACAAACTAGCAGCAACAGCAGTAGCAAATCCTAGCAAGAAATCCAAGAGAAAACAGAAACCAGAGACCACCAATAAACCCAAGGGTGATTTAAAACCAAAACAAAGAATCCAGAAAACCAAAAGAGTAAGACAGAACCAGCTTAAATGAAGAAATGAAGGTTTTTATGAACTGAAGCAACAAACAGGTTTGACTTCAGCTAAAGGAAACTGCTGGATGTGTGGTTATCTTTCAAATATTCTGTCTATATTCTATTTTAGAAAAATTTTTCAGAAAAAACTCTCCTTCAAAATGTAAGTGTGTGTATGAAGAAGAAGCTCTCTTGCCAATTCTTAATGTGTGTCTCTCTGAAAATCTGTTTCAAAATGTATATAAGAAAAGGAAGCTTTTTCTTTCAAGAATGTGAGTCTGTCTAAGAAGCTATCTTTTGGAGGATGTGTGTGTGTTCTTAAATCTATTTTTCAGGGCCCTTTTATAGCCTTAAAGACCCAAATCAACAGCCTATTTTTAATTGTTTCAGACCTGAAAAACCCATGTTATCCCCCCCTTTCCACTTTTCAGCTCTTAAAGCACTAGACCAATTAAGAAACTATTTTCCTCCCATGTTCAGATCTTCTCCAGCCTATAAAGACCGCTAGTTCCACTTAGGACCATTCATGCAAAGCTTTTTCTATTTTAAAAACTGTCACACCTCCTTTTGGCGCGCCCGCTACCCGGGGGTAGAAGCGTAATGGAGTTTTTTCAATTTAAGTGACAATATTCGAAACGGGATTATTTTATTTATTTTAGAGTCGCCACTTGGAATAAATTAAAGTGTCCCAAGCCACCGATTTATTTAAATCCTGAATCGAGAAAATTTCGACTTTCCAAATGAAGTCTGCGAACCAGAAATTCTAAGTAAGGAATTCTGTTGACCCGAGGGAAGGTGTTAGGCACCCCCGGATCCCGTGGTTCTAGCACGGTCGCTTCAATTATTATAAATGGCTAAAAATTATCTGATTTTAATATGCTTATAAATTATATGCTTTAGTTAAACTTTAAAAACCGCTTATTAATTTGAAACCATACCAAAAGAAAGACTAATTACAACATAGATTCGGACTTTTGACAGAAAGATAAATATATAAAAAAAGTATCCGGATTATTTATTTGAAGCTATTCCGATTAAAACCATTGTAAAACTAAACTAAAAAAAAAAGGATCAATTTATTTAACAGGGTATCTCTTAAAATTATTCCCAATTAAAGAATCGTACCAAATGATGTGTTATTTCCTAGCTTTTGACTTATGGTCGGAGGTTGAATGAAAAGATATGAACTAAAAGAAAATTGGTCAAAATATACGAAATAGAAGTAATCCGCCTTGGTTATTTATTAGACGTGAGGTAGTTTACTTCGGATTTCGCTATCTCAATCCGACGTCAATTGACGAAATCGAAATTATATGATTAAAGTCGACTAACATCGTCATCTAAAGCATTGGCTAACTTGTCTTGCTTGCTTAATTATAAATGGACTTCAAAAAGAAAAATCAAAGTAAAGAAAAAACTCAAAGTGATTCCAAACATCTTATATTAATGGCTAAGCTTTAACCAAACTAAACATCTTAAACATGCTTAAATTACTTGATTTTAACAAATTACCTATGTGAAATATCAAAGGGGATCTCAATCCGAATTGGCTAGTTTTACTTGCACAAATCCCAACGTATACTAAAATATAGAAACTAATTAAGTATAAATGAAAACTGATATCTATTTTTATCAATAGTCCAAAATAATCCGAGTTTACAAATACAAGCCTAGCAAGTTTTGTTTCAATCCATACATAATGAAAGTAAGAGCTAAGTAGACATACAAGACTAATGCACCCTCAATCTTCTAATGACTAAACTGTACGATATCTATTTTTGGCTAACAATCCTTAATTTAACAAAACAAGATCATTTATGCAATGGCTTCAAACAAAAGATTCAAAGTGGTCTTCCATTTCAATCATGGTACAAGAATAGTTAAGCCCAAGAAAATGTGTACCTGGAATGTGACAGTACAAATGGAGGATGAGAGATCAGTAACAACACAGTGAGCAGCAACAAAATAAAAAACGAACCAACAGCGCAGCAGTAGCAAATCCCAACCAGAAAAATCCAAGATAAAAACAGGAACCAAAGACAACCAACAAATCCCAAAGGTAATTTGAAACTAGAAGAAGAATCCAGAAAAACAAAAGAGCAAAACAGAACCCAATTTAGTGAAGAAAACTGGAAGTGTTTATAGAACTGAAGCAACAAAGCAGGTATTCTGTCTATATTTTGCTTTAGACAGATGTTCCAGAAAAGAAAAGTGTATTCTCTGCCTTGTTCTCTGTTTTTTTAGTGTGTATCTATCTATTGCTCTCAATCTCTGTATCCCTTTACTGCCAGAATTCCCTCTTGCTCTCAATGTGTCTAGCTTTCTCTGTGAGTTTAGTGTTTTCCAGATTCTCCAAATGTGTGTTTCTGTTTTCCAGTGCCTCTCTCTATTCTTAATGTCTGTCCAGTATTTTCCAGATCCTCTATTTAAAGACCAAGCTTACAAATTTTTTATTCAAACATTCTTCTTTACAACTTCTATCTTCTCTCAACATGTGCACCCATTTATCTTTCATCATTCCCCCATGTTTGTTATGATTTTCCAGCTCTTAAGAGCATTCAAAATAGATTAATTTCTGCCATCATTCTCTTTCCAATCCATTACTTATTGTCTAAACCTATTTTTAAATCAAAAGGTGTATTGGCAGCATGTTCTTTCTGTTCAAAACATGTAAAATGGTTCCCATGTGCACTACATCTCTTAGACAAACTAGCTGTTGGCTTTCAGATTTTAAGTTAAAAACTAACACAGCTATATCCAATTCATTCTAATTCAACAAACAAAATCAAATAAACAACCTAATTCAACTTAAACAGTAATTCGGATCAGATGAGCCAAAGCCAAACTTGTGCTCTAATGTTCTAACAAACGAACCTACGAATCTAAATCGACGACATTCGTATAGTCGATTACAACGCGCATAATCGATAAACAAATAGTCGACGAATCAGTGATACAAGAGAAAAAAAAATCTCGGGCAGCACTTTTGGAATTCAACATCAAACAATCGACGATATTAACATCGAAGTGAATTCGACTTACAACTACACGTTAACAACAAAGAATAAACAGATCGACCAAATAAAAATGTCCCAAAGAGATGAGGAAAACAGAGAATTGGTGAAATCACAACAAAAATCAACAACAAACGCCAACTACAAAGCAATTAAACTAAAGCGACGAGTATAATTAAACAAGAACAGAAAAGAAAAAGAAAATACCTTTGAAACAAGAAATTGGGCTCGGCCGACTTGGTTTTTTGCATTCGAGGTCGAAAGGACCTTAATTGAAATGTTTTCTAAGCGAAAACAAATCAATTAAGGTCTATTAGACCTCAATTTCACAAAATCCGCTGAAGAAAATCCCCAATTCGATTTTAGGGTTCTTAAAATACGGATTTGGGGATTGACAATTTCCGGTTAGATTTGAACAAAAATAAAGTTGATTACGGTGAGAGGGAGGTCGGGGAAGTTTTCGGTGTAAGTCTTGGGTATTTTGAGGTGATTTTCAAATTCTGGCGAATTTCGAACGGATATTCGAAGAATTCGGGAGTGATTCGAGACAAGTGGTTAAGGGATTCGTGTAGAGGGGGTTTAGGGGACTCTATGGTGTAAATTTGGGGTGGTTTGGCCTACCGGAACCGCTGTGAGGCGATTTCCGGCGGCGGCGGACGGCAGCTTTTCGGCGGCTAGGGCTTGGGCTTTGAGAGAGAAAGGGGAAAGGGTCATGTGAGCAAATGAGGTGGGTCAGAAGGTCTTGGGGGAGGGGGGGTTTGGGTAATTGAAATTGATACAATTAATCTCGGCCGTTGGATGATGAGAATCCAACGGCCACGATCGATTTGTGTCAAAAAATGGGGCCGTTTGATTTAGTATCAGGGTGGACTGGGTTATGGGGTGGGGCTGGACCTGTAGAGACGATTTGGGCCAGGGATTAATTTCAAACAATGGCCCAGTTCGAGTCTTCTCCTATTCCTTTTATTTTTTTTTAATTTTAGCTCCTAATTAAAACAAAAATGCTAACAAAAAATCAAATAAAAATCACAAAAGTACTAATTAAGTTACACTAAATATTATCCTGCTCAATTTAAACATCAATTAAATAAATCACCCAATTTTGATATTAAACACTAAAAATGCAAATATACATATTTTTTTGTAATTTTCTATTTTTGTAAAATAAACTTGACTACTTTTAATGAATCATAAATGAAAATGTGACATATTTTTGTATTTTTCATTAATTAACAAATAAATATGGGCACACAAAATGCAAACAAATAATAAAAAAAAAATAACATAAAGTCCACATGTATTGCAAACAACGCAAAACTCTTTTATTTTGAATTTTCGGGAGTAATTCGTGTGAGGCAAAAATCACGTGCTCACAGCTGCCCCTCTTTGCGCGTAAACATGAAGAGTTTTCGTGCAAAGATAAATGAGCAAATACGAGCTATTTTTGCCCGTTTGAATACTCCGTGGGAAGCATTTTGAAAGAGTTTGACCGAGCCTTTGCTTCGGAGGCCTCCTACATATCCCGGGCTAAACAGGAATCAGGTCAATGTAGTTCGGGAAGTTTTGGTAGCTGGGACTACCGTGGACTGACACTTTGTTGTTACTGTTGCCATCGTTGCCGCTGTTGCTGCTTACTGCTCACTAACCTCCTTATTACACCAAAAGAGAAATTAAAGCTGAACTGGCTATGCTATCAAATTATGAGTTACAAGATTCCTATCTATGATTCTCTTGAAAACTTGATCTTGAATCTTAGCTGATTTGCTGTAGACCTCAATCTGAATCTTGATGCTCAACAAGCTGTACGTGCTTGTTTATTTCCTTGACATTGAGTGAAACGGGGTCGGCGGAGCTTGTTACTTCAATCAGCTTCTGAGCAATCCGCGCCTTTGTTTACTCCAACGTTTGAACTCTTTTCTTTTGGTTCTTTTCTTCTTTTCTTCACCTTGGATTGATGTTCCACTCGTAGGTTATCTCGATCCTTGCATCCCGAGGTCAAACCTATTTAGACAACAAAACAAACAAACGAACGAAATTTTTCTGCCCCAGTTTTTCGCTAGGAAAATTTTGTGAGTTAGTTGTGGCACAGAAAGTGATTAAAAAGACTCTTTGGTATTGGTTAAGAAAATCATTGTTCACAAATAAACGTTCCACGGCTTCCTGGCCGGGATTTTGCAGAAGAGTTTCACGGCTTTCTGGCCGGAATTCAAACAATGTCCAACGGTTTTTTGCCGCTAGACCCTCGGTTTTTGGCCGGGGTTAAAGTAAATGGCTCCGCGGTTTTCTGACTGGGGAGATCCTCAGTTTTCTGACCGGGGATAAAAGTTTCACGGCTTTCTGGTCGGAATTCAAACAATATCTAACGGTTTTTTGGCCGTCGGATCCTCGGTTTTTGGTCGGGGTAAAAGTAAATGGCTCCGCAGTTTTCTGACTGGGAGATCCTCGGTTTTCCGACCGGGGATAAAAGTTTCACGGCTTTCCGGCCGGAATTCAAACAATATCTAACGGTTTTTTGGCCGTCGGATCCTCGGTTTTTTGGCCGGGGTTAAAGTAAATGGCTCCGCCGTGTTTTCTGACTCGGGAGATCCTCGGTTTTCGGCCAGGGGATAAAAGTTTCACGACTTTACGGCGGGAATTCAAACAATATCTAACG